>JANJGK010005070.1:40000-51751 GCA_039081455.1 Macrobrachium rosenbergii
CCATAACATTTGGCGACCTTGCCAGGATTTATCGGATCCTGTAGTCACTTGAGTGTATAGAGTGGATTCTTGGGGTGTTTGCAGCATAGTAATACCTTCTCTCCTATATTTTTGTGTTGATCGGTGTTTATAATTTTTTTTTTCTTGACCGTGGTAGGATATTTGTGTGGTTATTGGTGTTCAGTGTATTGGTTTGTTTTTTGGTATATTTTGTGAGATACATTTATATATTTACTTGTGTGTAATTAATTTACTATGGCTGATTTGAATATCCCGGAGCTCTTGAGTGGAGAGGGGTGGCAGGACAGGTTGGCAGACTTGAATAAGCCTGATTTAGAGTGTGTAGCAGAATTTTTTGAAATTGAAAATCCTGGGTCTGTTAGGAAGGGCTTGTTGCTTCTTAATGTTTATGAAAAGGTTAAGGTGATGAAGGCAGAAGGTAAACCAGAGACTAGGCAGGTGGAGGAAGCGGTGTCAGTAGAAATTTTAGATAGGCAGATTCAGTTGAAAAGAATGGAAATAGATCTCCAAAGGTTGAAGGCTGAGGAGAGAGAGAGAGAGAGGCAGCACGAACTTTCTATGCAAGCATTGAGTAATAGGGGTTCTTCTTCTTCCCAACATAATGTGTCTGCAATGCCTTGTATTAATCTAACTGAAGCTCTAAAATTAGTCCCAAATTTTCAGGAAGTCAATGTGGCAGAGTTTTTTGTTTCTTTTGAGAGAATAGCCTCAAGGTTGGAGTGGCCAAAAGAGTATTGGACCACTCTTATTCAGAGTAAATTGTTAGGTAAGGCCCAGAAAGTTTACGTTACCTTGGACGAAGATCTGTCCCCAGATTATGATTCTGTAAAAGCCATAGTTTTGAAGGCTTACGAGTTGGTACCGGAGGCTTACCGACAACGCTTCCATAATTTACAGAAGGAAAGAGGGCAGACTTTTGTAGAGTTCGCCAGGGCTAAAGAGCAATTTGCTGGCGACTGGTTAAAGTCTAAGGAGGTGACTGACTTTGAGAAATTAAAAGAATTAATTTTGGTTGAGGAGTTTAAAAGGTCCGTGCCTAATGAGGTGAAGGTACATCTCGAAGAATTAAAATTAGAAACGTTGCAGGAGGTGGCTATTGCAAGTGATGAGTACCTCCTCTCTCATAAAAATGTGATAGGGGAAGTACCCAGAAATGAGAAATCTGGTTGGGTGAGAGTTAACAGGAGTAGTAATCAGAACAGGTATAATAGGCCTAATGTTAATTATGGTTCTCGTACTACTCCTGTTAACAGCTATAATAGGCAGACCACAGATAACCCAGAGAAGTTGAAAACTTTGACTTGTTTCTTCTGTCATAAGAAGGGACACGTCAAGAGCATGTGTTATGCATTTAAAAGGTCACAAAGGACCGAAAGACGTCCGGTAATGGCCATTCGTAGGAATGAGAACGAGTCAGTGGCTGAGAACTCTAATAATCAGTGACTAGGCAATAAGTCACTGGCTCCTTTTCAGAAATTTTTGTCTGATGGTTTTGTTCGCTCTGGGAATTCGACTGAGCAAAGAAAGGTTAAAATTTTGCGTGACACTGGGGCTGCTCAGTCTTTAATTCTCAGAGAATCCTTACCTATTGATTGGGAATGTTCAAATAAGGAATATGTTTTGTTAAGTGGTTTTCCAGATACGGTCAGGTCTTACCCGGTTGAGAGTTTTTATTTATCATGCCCGTCTTTTTCAGGTTATTTAAAACTGGCCATTATTGATAAATTTCCTATTAAAGATGTGGATTTGGTGTTAGGGAATGATGTCGCCCTAATAAATAAAACTTTCCCTATTGTATTAAGTTCCGGTAATGAAATATCTGTAGTCACTCGATCGAAGGCTAGTAGTGTTAACTCGGCCGAGTCGGTAGTTGATGTTGATTTGAGTAGTTTAGATCGTAGTGTTAGCTTAGTTATAGATAGTGGTGTGTTGGATAATAAACTTAATTGGACTACTAAGGAACTTATTACAGCTCAGAAAGCAGATTTTAAAGACCTGCCAGTTGAGTCTGGCGAAATTACTGATTTGACTGTCCCTCGATTTAAGATAATTAATAATATTTTGTATAGAATAAGTAGACCTTTTGATGCCATTAACACAGGTTGTGAAATTGTTAAACAGATTGTGGTTCCTTTTGTTTATCGAAAGGAGTTAATGACATTGGCTCATGAAAATGGTTTGGCTGGTCATTTTGGTGTTTTTAAAACCACTCGTAAATTGTGTGAAAATTATTTTTGGCCTAAGATGAAAGATGATGTTAAAAAATTTGTAAATAGTTGTGATGCATGTCAAAAGGTCGGGAGGCCTAATCAGCCAATTCCAAAAGCACCATTACATCCTATTCCTGTTGTTTCTGAACCGTTCAGAGAGGTAATTATTGACGTGGTTGGTCCTCTGCCGAAAACTCGTAGTGGTAATCAGTATATTTTAACAATTATGGATAGGATGTCTCGATATCCTGAGGCAATACTACTACGAAATGTAAAATCTGTTAAAATTGTTGAAGTATTAATTGAATTTTTCACCAGGTTCGGAATGCCCAAAGTAATTCAGTCCGATTGTGGGTCTAATTTTCTGAGTAAATTATTTAGGGAGAAGATGGCTCAATTAAAAATTAAACATGTGTCTTCTTCTCCATACCACCCTGAAAGTCAAGGTGTTTTGGAACGATTTCATCAAACCATGAAGTCTATGATAAAAAAATATTGTTTGGTTAATGGTTCTGAATGGGATAAGGAACTACCTTATTTATTATTTGCATTTCGGTCAGTGCCGAGTCAGTCTTTAGGATTTTCACCTTTCAGCCTTATTTTTGGTCACTGTGTGCGTGGTCCATTGGATGTGGTTCGTGAATCTTGGGGGGGGGGACGCCCCTGATATGAATTTATTAGATTATGTTAGTAATTTGGGTGATAAATTAACGAAGGCTTGGAAGTTTGCTGGTGAAAATTTATTGTGTAGCCAAAAGAAAATGAAATACTTTTTTGACCGAAAGACTAAGGAGCGTAATTTTGTAGTGGGTGATAATGTTTTGGTATTGCTTCCCATTCCAGGAAACCCTTTAAAAGCTTCATTTTCAGGACCGTGGAAAATTTTAAAGAAAGTAAGTGATGTTAATTATTTAGTTGAAACTCCTGAAAGGAGGAGACCCTACCAGTTGTGTCACATAAATATGTTAAAAGCTTATAAAGGTCGTGAAAAAGTTATTCTCGTGGCATTAGTTGGTGATACTACAAAGTGTAATGATATTAATTCCTTTTCTTTTCCAGACGTGAGTAATTTTGATGATGATTGTTTTGATGGTGCCGAATGGCCTAATGATAATGAACATTCTTTAGAAAATTTTTCAGAAATGGTTTCACATTTGAATTTAGTTTTTAGTTATAAGGATTTATTTTCTGATGTTCCAGGACAGACCACTGTGCTTGAACATGATGTGGATGTGGGTAACGCAACTCCGGTAAAACAATCCCCTTACAGGTTAAATCCATTTAAAAATGATGTTGTGGATAAAGAGGTTGATTATATGTTACGACACGGGCTGATCGAACCCAGCAACAGTCCGTGGTCTTCACCTGTTGTTTTGGTAAAGAAACAGGATGGTCAATTCAGGCTTTGTTTTGATTACCGCAAAGTCAACGAGGTCACAAAGCCTGATAGTTATCCTTTACCCAGGATAGAGGACTGTATTGACAGGATAGGGAATTCAAAATATATAACTAAATTTGATTTGTTAAAGGGGTATTGGCAAGTTCCGTTGTCCAAACGGGCACGGGATTTGTCAGCGTTTGTAACGCAGCGAGGACTCTACCAATGTAAAGTAATGCCTTTTGGGATGAAGAATGCCGCCGCGACCTTTCAAAGGTTAATGAATACTTTGGTCCAAGGTTTAGAGGGGTGTGTTGTTTATATTGATGATATTGTAATTTATAGTGATGACTGGGACACCCATCTTAAACGTATTAAGGCTTTAATTCAGGTACTTAGGAAAGCTGGTTTGGTTATAAACCTAAAAAAGAGTGAGTTTGCCAAAGCAAAGGTTGTATATTTGGGTCACGAAGTAGGATTTGGGAAAGTGGCTCCGAAACAGGCAAACGTAGACTCTATTAGACATATTGAAATACCGAAGTGTCGCAGGGATGTCAGAAAATTCCTTGGTTTAGTAGGGTATTACCGTAGATTTGTTAAGAATTTTTCTGATATCGCTGAGCCCCTGACTAATTTATTACGTAAGAATGTGACTTTTGTATGGACTAATGATGCCCAAAATGCCTTTGAAAAGTTAAAGCAGGTCCTAATGAATTTCCCTATTTTGAAAGCTCCTGATTTTGAGGTTCCTTTTTTGCTTGCTACTGATGCGAGTGATGTTGGGGTTGGAGCAGTTTTGTTGCAGGAAGATGCTCATGGAGTATCTCATCCTGTTGCCTATTTCTCCAAAAAGTTATCCCCGGCACAACGGAAATACTCGACTGTAGAGAAAGAGACTTTGGGATTAATTTTAGCTGTAAATCATTTTCATGTGTATTTATCCTCTACAGGGACTCCGATTAAAATATTAACGGATCATAATCCGTTGGTTTTCTTGAACAGGTTTAGGAATAAAAATCAACGGTTGATGCGTTGGAGCCTCCTGCTCCAGGAATGGAATTTTAGCGTTTCACACATTCCAGGCAAAAGTAATGTTGTCGCTGATGCGCTGTCACGCATCAGTGACTGATCGATAGGTTGATTTGAGAAAAACCTTTTTGTTCTTCGTAAAGTTGTTTTGTATACACTTATATTAATTGATTTGATTAACTGAATGTACAGGTTTCCAGGTGTGATGTAATAATGTTGTGTCAGGTGTTTTTGTGTATGAAATAATTTAGGATTAAGTCCTTAAGATTAAGATGTTAAATGTCGTGATTTGCAGGTTTTTCTTCGGTGTCGTCTTTGATTAAGGGTGGTTAAGGGTACTTTTGATTTCTGTTTAATTTAGTATGTGTTATTAGTGGAGGCTAATTTTAAGGTGTTACCATTCACTTGTATATGTCCATTAATGATGTGTGTATTTAAGGCCCAAACCCGTTTAGTGTGAGGACGCTCTCTGAAGTGTAGAGGCACTAAAACTGAGTGAAGTGAAGTGAAAAGACGCTCTTTGAAACTCAGTGAGTTGCAAAAACAAATAGTGTTGAGTAAGGACGCTCTCTGGAGTGAAAAGAGGCATTATTGGAAGGTGTTGTGAAGGGCTACAATATTGAGTGTGTCGTAAAATCATGGATATGTGAACAGTGTGTTACGTTTTTTCTTATTTTTGGTGATTGATGGTTAGTTTTTATGAATCATTAATCATATACTGTTATGTCCCTGTTCTTTATTTATGCCAATGGTCCACATTAATTCTTTCTTTACAAAGCTTAGATAGGTCACGGGCTCACGGGTCTGTAGCACAACACACCCGTTTTTTAGGCGCTACAGGCTGGTGTATGAGTGGTGACCTAGACTAAGTTAAGGTTAATCTACTAAGGTTTTGGTCCTTATTTTTGTTTAACTGATATTTGTGTTTTCAGAATAATTTAGCCAGGTCACGGGCTCACGGGTCTGTAGCACGGCCGTTTTTTAGGCGCTACAGGCTGGTGTATGAGTGGTGACCTTGGTTGAGGTAACACTAGCCCCATTGTGGTCGATTTATATTTTTGGTTTTCGGTTATCTAAGTTTAGTCTAATAATAGGTTAGTCTTGTTAATATTACTGCTCTGCTAACCTGTGCCCACCGCTCCACTTGTGAGTTCATGGGGATATTACCAAATTTCTTCATATGTTGATACTGATGTTATTTTTGGCGTGGTCACTATAAATTATTTACTTGTATTAGTTTTGAGTCATAATATTAAGGTTAAGATTTGATATCTATTGACTGTATTGAAAGTGGTACAAAATTTTTTTTGCCACTATCTCTAATCTATTTTTGGCCCGCAATGTGATAAAGTATTCTCAATCACTTTTTGAGTCTTGTCATTGGACTTTAATTTTTCTTATTGTCCCTGTTTTATTTCATATAGATTGAATTGCTATGTTTGCTTTTGATATTAGTATTTTAATATATTTCTTTAAGTTATGAGTTAAGTTCAATACTTTGTAGGAAAATTTCCTTGTGGAAAATTTTTTTTTTGTTGAGTGAGGAGGTGTCAGTATGTGTTTAATTTTACGTAAATTGATTTGATTTGAATAAGCCACTTTGGCAGTAATTATTCTTTTGGAACGTAATGACCCTGTTTCCTCCTCCCCGACATTTCTGACTTGTTGTTTAGTTTTAATTACAATGAGCTTGTTTTATTTTCACGTGTGGTTTTGGCTTCTCGTCCAGAGCTGTATTCGGTGCTGTTTCTCGAGGACGGAGAGAGTTGTTTTCTGGACCCTTAGCATTGTGTGGGCCTGCCTTATTCTTGATTGATTTTGAATTATCTCTGGATTACGATACCTGCCTTTCATCAGTTGCTGCTGGTTTGGGAGATTGATTTATTCTTCAGTCTACGCCCTTGGTCCAGTAACACTGCCAAGGGGACCTCTCTGCCATCTGGTAAGGTGTGATTTCCTGTTGAACGGCCGTGTCCATGGATTGTCTTGCGACAATAAAGTGATATTTCGTCAGGCTACGCCTTTGGACCAGCGATTTGTGCCTTGGGGACCTCTCTTACGTTTGGTATGGTCCTAGGAAATTATAGATTATTCTCCTCAACCCGTGATTTGACGGCTTTGGTGGCCACTTCCACCGTTTAGAGCTCACTTAAGGGAAGCAGTTAATATTTTTTTTGGTTTAGTGTGTAATAAGTTAGGTTATTCTGTCTTTTCGACATTCTATTACTTTCAGGGCCCTCTCTTTAAAGTGTAATTGTATAGTCTATCTTAATTTGGTGTAAGTGTGTTTGTTATTCGATGTTTTCAGTGTGTGGTTGATTTTTGTGTTCATTTAATGTATTTTGTAAGAGGCTCAGTGGTCATTTCTTTCTAAAAAGTTTGTATTAAATATTAAGGTTTTATTTTCAGCTTTTACTTATCCTCCTTGATTCCATCTCTGTACACTCTGTTGCTGCCATTCCACCTATTGTTGACTTGGTCGTTAGTGACTTTGTTTGTATTTTAAGAGACTTATGTATGATTGATGGGCGTGGGCCCATAACAATATATATATATATATATATATATATATATATATATATATATATATATATATATATATAGACACATCTATTCATTGTTTTTTCTTAAATAGTTGGTGTGGAATGACTTCATAGCGGTCGAGATTTGTGAATAAGGAATGATGAACTTATACACTCGCGTGCGGACGTGCAATGGAGGTGGGGTCTGAAAGGGAATATATTAGCGCGGATATATATATATATATAATATATATATATATATATATAATATATATATATATATATATATAATATATATATATATATATATATATATATATATATATATATATATATATACATATATATATATATATATATATATATATATATATATATATATATATATACATATATATATATATATATATATATATATATATATATATATATATATATATATATATATATATATATATATATATATATATATATATATATATATATATATATATATATATATATATATATATACATATATATATATATATATATATATATATATATATATATATATATATATATATATATAAATTGTAATATCAGCTACATAAGTTTTTATCTTGTGGCTCCGTTAAAGTAAACATTTGTTTATTAATTACAGTTCAATGTTTCACTAGTTCATTTGAGCCTCGAATTCTGGGTTAGAGTTTTGTTTTGTTGTGCTTCTCCCACCGAAGGTTGTCATTTGTTATTTGGTACTCCGCTCATGAAAATTCCTCTTTATTTTCATGTAGGAGTGGTTCGTTGGTTTGGAATTATGGCCCCTGCCACGTTGGCCTGTTTAAGATGCGATTTACATATGTTCGTCCGGGTTGACAAGGGATTGTGTTCGGCTTTCCTGTAGAGAAGATCTCGTCTTTTTTTACAACTCTGCTGTATTTGGATGGACTTCTGGCTTCAAGTGGGCTTGTCTGCTGCTGATGATCATTGTCGCTGGATGCACACACCTGACCCCCTTTGTAACCTATGGGTGTGCTCTCGTGCTCTCAGGTGTACTGAAACCATCGTCATCGCCTACATCCTGAGCTCTCGTCTATTGTCGTGGTGGCGCCTCCAGAATTTCCTGCGAACAGCCGTTGACTCGAGATCTTCTGAGGGCCCGTTAGGATGCCTTTTGGTCAGGAAGAAGAGTAAGCATCTGATTCTGTGCCTACTTTGTATCCAAAATAGTCCGTTATGGTTAAGCATTAGTGTCCTGGGACGACCAATACGTCGAAGTGCCATCGAAACCATCACTCCTTTGATAAACTGCTTCAGTGCGGAGATTATTGCCTTGTTTTTGTCCGGTGTGGGGAACGTATCCATGTAATGGTATATTACTGTAAATATTGTGAAGAGTTAGGTTAAGATTTTCCCTCTTTCTTTCATCTCCCACTTATTACTGACTTAGTGCGGAAGTTGTCTTGTTTCTCCTTCTCCTCAGCAATAATAATAATAATAATAATAATAATAATAATAATAATAATAATAATAATAATAATAATAATAATAATAATAATAATAATAATAATAATTATTATTATTATTATTATTATTATTATTATTATTATTATTATTATTATTATTATTATTATTATTATTATTATCTACGGAGAAGGATGGTATAACCTGAACTACTGAATTGGCTGTCTTCAAATTACGACAAATTTTCTTCTGTCAACAACACTTTTTAACTTTATAATTATTTTTTTCAAATCATTATACTTCGATGATTATTTCAGTGTTGTAGTCAGGATGAGACGGGGGAAACGAGCAGATTCTCGAAAGCTTTCGTTCTGTATATATATTTCTAACATGTATTTACATTTACACCATTGTGGATGTCTTTAATAATTAATATTAATAAAAATAATAATAATTATTATTATCATAATAATAATAATGAAGAAATCCACAGTGGTGTAAGTGTAAATATTTATTAGAAATATATATTTCTAATATATATATATTTACACTTGCATCACTGTCGATTTCATCACCATTCTAGTGACTCATGCTGTTATGAGATTTTTAATAATAATAATAATAATAATAATAATAATAATAATAATAATAATAATAATAATAATAATAATAATAATAATAATAATAAATACTCGAGCAAAGAACAATAATAAAAATTGAAAAAATTGCAAGGAAAAAAATGACTGACAGCAATAGTGCCCACTGCATTCTACCCCAAGGAAAGGAGAATACCCGTGTCAAATAATATTCAACAAAATGGTCGACGAATACCGTAGTATTTGATTTTCCCAGTAACAGACTCATTCATGCTCTATACCCAAGGAATAGACAGTTGCACATTTTATGCTCTGATGCTTATTACGCTTTATAACTACAATATATATAGTATTATTACAGGGAAAGCACAGTTCATTTTTCATGATTGATAGTGTCAAAGAATCACCATCCTAAACTTGAAACTTATTCCTAAGAACCCGGTTACCACTGGTTCTCAGTTCAGAATTAAAGAAAAGCTGAGTCCGATGTTTACGTCCAACGTTGTGTACAAATATATTTGCCCTAAATGTAGTCGAGGGACCTATGTGGGATACACAAAAAGGCTACTAAAAGTACGCTTGGACTCTCATAGAGGAGCAAGTTTCAGGACAGGAAGTAGGCTGTCCAATCCAGAACAATCAAATATTCGGAATCATTCATAGATCTGTAAAACGCACATAGAGGCCAAAGATTTCCAAATTATAGGACACGCACAAAATGAAACGAACTTCACGTCTTGGAGTCGATAATGATAAAAAAGCTAGTTCCGTCGTTAAACTCGCAGAATTCCTCCAACTAACTGTACATTACGTAATGGCGTTGCACTTCTTCCTTCGTTTCTCGGTCTCTGAAGGTTCTTCTGTTTTTAGTTTCTCTTTGAAGCAGCCTGCTGGGTGGGTGTTTTACTCCGTAGTGTTTTTGTTTTTATATTTCTTCTTTTTGAGGTATTAATTTTTTTTATTTTTTTTATTTTTTTGCTGGTTTTTATTATTTTTATTTTGTCTCATTTTAAATACATTAATGTAATCAGCGATGTTAAGCTTATTTACGTCTTTTTTATATATTTTTTGTTTTTGTTTTTAGTTTTTTTTTTCTTATATCTCTTTGTATTCTATTATGGCTTTTGCAATTTCACTGTTATATTTTACTCTTACCAGGGATGCTAATGTAATACATCTATATTTCTTGTCAAAATATTCTAAGAGTAATAAGGTGTTCGCGTTTTTTTCAGCCTTGAAAATGCAACCGAGAAGTTTTGTGAAACGTCGGCACAATAAATCTTGAAAATGCACTGCGCTTTCCCTTGCTACCCAGTAGATGTGGTTTGAGCTGTGGCTCCTGTTATGATTGTGTATATTTACACATATGTACACACATACATATATATATATATATATATATATATATATATATATATATACCTAATATATATATATATATATATATATATATATATATATATACATAATATATATATATATATATATATATATATATATATATATATATATATATATATATATATATATATATATATATATATATATATATATAGATGGAAGGTTTATCTGTAACTTGAGGCAGGGTATTAGGAATACAAAGGATAAACCAATGCATAAAGACAGAGAGAGAGAGAGAGAGAGAGAGAGAGAGAGAGAGAGAGAGAGAGAGAGAGAGAGAGAGAGAGAGAGGAATAAACATAGTCCTTTCATTTTACATCAACAAGGCGTATTGTTATATGTATTGCTATACTCAGATTTATGGAACGACAGCTCTATTTGAGATAGTTAAGTAGGTAGGGATACAAGAGTGCAAATGCATATAAAGAGAGAGAGAGAGAGAGAGAGAGAGAGAGAGAGAGAGAGAGAGAGAGAGAGAGAGAGAGAGAGAGAGAGAGAGAGAGAGATATGCCAAGTCTTTCAACTAAATGGCAAGTGGGGAACATTTTCTTTAGAAAAAATAAAATAATGAAAAGAAAATGGATGTCCCTTGTTAATAGGTGAGAGGATTAAGAGTAATCCTCTTGCGTCTGTCTAGATTGGAGGATCTGAAGGATTAAGCAGTGTAACTGATACTCTGATGGAATACTTTATATATATATATATATATATATATATATATATATATATATATATATATATATATATATATATTCATATATGTATATATACGTATATATAGTATACACACACACACACACACACACACATATATATATATATATATGTATATATGAAAATAAAAAGGCCCATAAAACACTATTTCAACGTTTAAATAGTGTTTTATGGGCCTTTTTATTTTCATATTACACTGTAGTATTACGGGAAAAGACATTCATATATATATATATATATATATATATATATATATATATATATATATATATATATATATATATATATACTACATATATGTGTGTGTGTATAAAAGCTAGTCATGGTTGTCGATACCACTGCAATGGGGTTCGCTTCATTTGATTAGTAATTGTTAAAGCGGTTGTGGCTGCAGCTAAATCGAAATAAGAGAGGAAATATATGACTCAGTAACT
>JANJGK010005071.1:0-5000 GCA_039081455.1 Macrobrachium rosenbergii
AGTTAAAATGGAAGTATTATTATTATTTTTATTATTATTATTATTATTATTATTATTATTATTATTATTATTATTATTATTATTATTATTATTATTATTATTATTATTATTATTATTATTATTATTATTATTATTATTATTATTATTAATAATAATGACATAAATTTTTATGAAAAAAAGATTTTTCTTTAAGGTCAGAGAAAAATTTTTTTTATGAAAAGTAGTAGTATTATTATTATTGATAATAATGACACAAATTTTTATGAAAAAAATTTATTCTTTAAGAACAGAGAGAAAAGATTTTTTTCTGAAAAATTAGAATGGAAGTATTATTATTATTATTATTATTATTATTATTATTATTATTATTATTATTATTATTATTATTATTATTATTATTATTATTATTATTATTATTATTATTAATTAGATAAATTTTTATGAAAAAATTTTTTTTCTTTAAGGCCAGAGAGAAAAGATTTTTTTTCTGAAAAATTAGAATGGAAGTATTTTTATTGTTATTAATAATAAAATGACATAAATTTTTATGAAAAAAAAATTTTCTTTAAGGCTAGAGAAAAAAGATTTTTTTATGACAAGTTAAAATGGAAGTATTATTAATAATAATAATAGTAATAATAATAATGACATGAATCTATATAGAAACATTTTTCTTTACAGACAGAGAAATATTTTTCTATGAAAAGGTAAAATGGAAGTATTATTATTATTATTATTATTATTATTATTATTATTATTATTATTATTATTATTATTATTATTATTATTATTATTATTATTATTATTATTATTATTATTATTATTATTATTAATAAAATGACATAATTTTTTTTTCATATTTATAAAAAAAAAATTTTCTTTAAGGCTAGAGAAAAAAGATTTTTTTTATGACAAGTTAAAATGGAAGTATTATTATTAATAATAATAAAATGATATGAATTTTTATGAAAAAAATTTTTTCTTTAAGGCCAGAGAAAAAAGTTTTTTTTTCTGAAAAATTAGAATGGAAGTACTATTATTGTTATTAATAATAAAATGACATAAATTTTTATCAAAAAAATTTTCTTTAAGGCTAGAGAAAAAAGATTTTTTTTATGACAAGTTAAAATGGAAGTATTAATAATAATAATAATAATAATAATAATAATAATAATAATAATAATAATAATAATAATAATAATAATAATAATAATAATAATAATAATAATAATAATAATAATAATAATAATGACATGAATCTATATAGAAACATTTTTCTTTACAGACAGAGAAATATTTTTCTATGAAAAGTTAAAATGGAAGTATTATTATTATTATTATTATTATTAATAAAATGACATAAATTTTTTTTCATATTTATGAAAAAAAAATTTTCTTTAAGGCTAGAGAAAAACGATTTTTTTTTATGACAAGTTAAAATGGAAGTATTATTATTATTGATAATAAAATGATATGAATTTTTATGAAAAAAATTTTTTTCTTTAAGGCCGGAGAAAAAAGATTTTTTTTTTCTGGAAAATTAGAATAGAAGTATTATTATTGTTATTAATAATAAAATGACATAAATTTTTATGAAAAAAAAAAATTTTTACGGCTAGAGAAAAAAGATTTTTTTATGACAAGTTAAAATGGAAGTATTAATAATAATAATAATAATAATAATAATAATAATAATAATAATAATAATAATAATAATAATAATAATTATAATAATAATAATAATAATAATAATAATAATAATAATAATAATAATAATAATAATAATAATAATAATTATTATTATTATTATTATAATAATAATTATAATAATAATAATAATTATAATAATAATAATAATAATAATAATAATAATAATAATAATAATAATAATGACATGAAACTATATAGAAACATTTTTCTTTACAGAAAGAGAAATATTTTTCTATGAAAAGTTAAAATGGAAGTATTATTATTATTATTATTATTAATAAAATTACATAAATTTTGTTTTCATATTTATGAACAAAAAAAATTCTTTAAGGCTAGAGAAAAAAGATTTTTTTTTATGACACGTTAAAATGGAAGTATT
Organism: Macrobrachium rosenbergii; assembly: GCA_039081455.1. Taxonomy (NCBI): domain Eukaryota; kingdom Metazoa; phylum Arthropoda; class Malacostraca; order Decapoda; family Palaemonidae; genus Macrobrachium; species Macrobrachium rosenbergii. The sequence continues at coordinate 2,090 of JANJGK010005071.1, forward strand.
ATTATTATTAATAATAAAATTATATGAATTTTTATGAAAAATTTTTTTTTCTTTAAGGCCAGAGAAAAAAGATTTTTTTTCTGAAAAATTAGAATGGAAGTATAATTATTGTCATTAATAATAAAATGACATAAATTTTTATGAAAAAAAATTTTTCTTTAAGGCTAGAGAAAAAAGATTTTTTTTAATACAAGTTAAAATGGAAGTATTAATAATAATAATAATAATAATAATAATAATAATAATAATAATAATAATAATAATAATAATAATAATAATAATAATAATAATAATAATAATAATAATGATAATAATAATAATAATAATAATAATAATAATAATAATAATAATAATAATAATAATAATAATAATAATAATAATAATAATAATAATAATGACATGAATCTATATAGAAACATTTTTCTTTACAGACAGAGAAATATTTTTCTATGAAAAGTTAAAATGGAAGTATTATTATTATTATTATTATTATTATTATTATTATTATTATTATTATTATTATTATTATTATTAATAATAAAATGACATAAATTTTTTTTTCATATTTATGAGAAAAAAATTTTCTTTAAGGCTAGAGAAAAAAGATTTTTTTATGACAAATTAAAATGGAAGTATTATTATTATTAATAATAAAATGATATGAATTTTTATGAAAAAAAATTTTCTTTAAGGCCAGAGAAAAAAGAGTTTTTATGAAAAGTAGTAGTATTATTATTATTAATAATACTGACACAAATTTTTATGAATTTTTTTTTCTTTAAGATCGGAGAGAAAAGATTTTTTTATGACAAGTTAAAATGGAAGTATTATTATTATTATTAATAAAATGATATAAATTTTTTTTTCATATTTATGAAAAAAAAAATTTCTTTAAGGCTAGAGAAAAAAGATTTTTTTTATGACAAGTTAAAATGGAAGTATTATTATTATTAATAATAATAAAATGATATGAATTTTTATGAAAAAAAATTTTCTTTAAGGCCAGAGAAAAAAGAGTTTTTATGAAAAGTAGTATTATTATTATTATTAATAATGACACAAATTTTTATGAAATTTTTTTTTCTTTAAGATCGGAGAGAAAAGATTTTTTTTATGACAAGTTAAAATGGAAGTATTATTATTATTAATAATAAAATGACATGAATTTTTATGAAAAATTTTTTTTTTCTTTAAGGCCAGAGAAAAAAGATTTTTTTTCTGAAAAATTAGAATGGAAGTATTATTATTGTTATTAATAATAAAATGACATAAATTTTTATGAAAAAAAAATTTTCTTTAAGGCTAGAGAAAAAAGATTTTTTTTATGACAAGTTAAAATGGAAATATTATTATTATTATTATTATTATTATTATTATTATTATTATTATTATTATTATTATTATTATTATTATTATTATTATTATTATTATTATTATTATTATTATTATTATTATTAATAAAATGACATGAATTTTTATGAAAAAAAATTTTCTTTAAGGCCAGAGAAAAAAGAGTTTTTATGAAAAGTAGTATTATTATTATTATTAATAATGACACAAATTTTTAAGAAATTTTTTTTTTCTTTAAGTTCGGAGAGAAAAGATTTTTTTTATGACAAGTTTAAATGGAAGTATTATTATTATTAATAATAAAATGACATGAATTTTTATGAAAAAAAATTTTCTTGAAGGCCAGAGAAAAAAGAGTTTTTATGAAAAGTAGTAGTATTATTATTATTAATAATGACACAAATTTTTATGAAAATCTTTTTTTCTTTAATATCGGAGAGAAAAGATTTTTTTTATGACCAGTTAAAATGGAAGTATTATTATTAATAATAATAAAATAACATGAATTTTTATTAAAAAAAATTTTCTTTAAGGCCAGAGAAAAAAATTTTTTTATGAAAAGTATTATTATTATTATTATTATTATTATTATTAAAAAATGACACAAATTTTTATGAAAAATTTTTTTTCTTTAAGATCGGAGAGAAAAGATTTTTTTTATGACAAGTTAAAATGGAAGTATTATTATTAATAGTAATAAAATGACATGAATTTTTATGAAAAAAAATTTTCTTTAAGGCCAGAGAAAAAAGATTTTTTATGAAAAGTAGTAGTATTATTATTATTATTAAAAAATGACATAAATTTTTATGAAAATTTTTTTTTTCTTTAAGATCAGAGAAAAAAAGATTTTTTTATGAAAAGTTAAAATGGACGTATTATTATTATTATTAATAAAATAACATAAATTTTTATGAAAAACAAAATTTTCTTTAAGGCCAGAGAAAAAAGATTTTTTTTATGACAAGTTAAAATGGAAGTATTATTATTATTATTATTAATAAAATAACATAAATTTTTATAAAAAAAAAATTTTTCTTGAAGGCCAGAGAGAAAAGATTTGTTCTATGAAAAGTTAAAATAGAAGTATTAATAATAATAATAATAATAATAATAATAATAATAATAATAATAATAATAATAATAATAATAATAATAATAATAATAATAATAATAATAATAATAATAATAATAACAATAATAATAATAACATGAATCTATACAGAAACATTTTTCTTTACAGACGGAGAAATATTTTTCTATGAAAAGTTAAAATGGAAGTATTATTATTATTAATAAAATGACATAAATTTTTATGAAAAAAATGTTTTCTTTAAGGCCAGAGAAAAAAGATTTTATTTATGAAAAGTTAAAATGGAAGTATTATTATTATTATTATTATTATTAATAAAATGACATAAATTTTTATGAAAAAAAATTTTTTCTTTAAGGCCAGAGAAAAAAGATTTTTCTATGACAAGTTAAAATGGAAGTATTATTATTATTATAAATAAAATGACATAAATTTTTATGAAAAAAAAATTTTTCTTTAAGACGGGAG
>JANJGK010005071.1:10000-51743 GCA_039081455.1 Macrobrachium rosenbergii
AATAATAATAATAATAATAATAATAATAATAATAATAATAATAATAATAATAATAATAATAATAATAATAATAATAATAATAATAATAATAATAATAATAATAATAATGACATGAAACTATATAGAAACATTTTTCTTTACAGACAGAGAAATATTTTTCTATGAAAAGTTAAAATGGAAGTATTATTATTATTATTATTATTTATAAAATTACATAAATTTTTTTTTCATATTTATGAAAAAAAAATTTCTTTAAGGCTAGAGAAAAAAGATTTTTTTTATGACAAGTTAAAATGGAAGTATTATTATTATTAATAATAAAATTATATGAATTTTTATGAAAATTTTTTTTTCTTTAAGGCCAGAGAAAAAAGATTTTTTTTTCTGAAAAATTAGAATGGAAGTATAATTATTGTTATTAATAATAAAATGACATAAATTTTTATGAAAAAAATTTTTTCTTTAAGGCTAGAGAAAAAAGATTTTTTTTAATACAAGTTAAAATGGAAGTATTATTATTAATAATAATAATAATAATAATAATAATAATAATAATAATAATAATAATAATAATAATAATAATAATAATAATAATAATAATAATAATAATAATAATAATAATAATAATAATAATGACATGAATCTATATAGAAACATTTTTCTTTACAGACAGAGAAATATTTTTCTATGAAAAGTTAAAATGGAAGTATTATTATTATTATTATTATTAATAAAATGACATAAATTTTTTTTTCATATTTATGAGAAAAAAATTTTCTTTAACGCTAGAGAAAAAAGATTTTTTTTATGACAAATTAAAATGGAAGTATTATTATTATTAATAATAAAATGATATGAATTTTTATGAAAAAAATTTTTCTTTAAGGCCAGAGAAAAAAGAGTTTTTATGAAAAGTAGTAGTATTATTATTATTAATAATACTGACACAAATTTTTATGAAATTTTTTTTTTCTTTAAGATCGGAGAGAAAAGATTTTTTTATGACAAGTTAAAATGGAAGTATTATTATTATTATTAATAAAATGACATAAATTTTTTTTTCATATTTATGAAAAAAAAATTTTCTTTAAGGCTAGAGAAAAAAGATTTTTTGATGACAAGTTAAAATGGAAGTATTATTATTATTAATAATAATAAAATGATATGAATTTTTATGAAAAAAAATTTTCTTTAAGGCCAGAGAAAAAAGAGTTTTTATGAAAAGTAGTAGTATTATTATTATTAATAATGACACAAATTTTTATGAATTTTTTTTTTCTTTAAGATCGGAGAGAAAAGATTTTTTTTATGACAAGTTAAAATGGAAGTATTATTATTATTAATAATAAAATGACATGAATTTTTATGAAAAAAAATTTTTTCTTTAAGGCCAGAGAAAAAAGATTTTTTTTCTGAAAAATTAGAATGGAAGTATTATTATTGTTATTAATAATAAAATGACATAAATTTTTATGAAAAAAAATTTTCTTTAAGGCTAGAGAAAAAAGATTTTTTTTTATGACAAGTTAAAATGGAAATATTATTATTATTATTATTATTATTATTATTATTATTATTATTATTATTATTATTATTATTATTATTATTATTATTATTATTATTATTATTATTATTATTATTATTATTATTATTATTATTATTATTATTATTATTAATAAAATGACATGAATTTTTATGAAAAAAAATTTTCTTTAAGGCCAGAGAAAAAAGAGTTTTTATGAAAAGTAGTATTATTATTATTATTAATAATGACACAAATTTTTAAGAATTTTTTTTTTCTTTAAGATCGGAGAGAAAAGATTTTTTTTATGACAAGTTTAAATGGAAGTATTATTATTATTAATAATAAAATGACATGAATTTTTATGAAAAAATTTTTTTTCTTTAAGGCCAGAGAAAAAAGATTTTTTTTTCTGAAAAATTACAATGGAAGTATTATTATTGTTATTAATAATAAAATGACATAAACTTTTATGAAAAAAAATTTTTCTTTAAGGCTAGAGAAAAAAGATTTTTTTTATGACAAGTTAAAATGGAAGTATTATTATTATTAATAATAAAATGACATGAATTTTTATGAAAAAAATTTTTCTTTAAAGCCAGAGAAAAAAGAGTTTTTATGAAAAGTAGTAGTATTATTATTATTAATAATGACACAAATTTTTATGAAATTTTTTTTTCTTTAAGATCGGAGAGAAAAGGTTTTTTTTTATGACAAGTTAAAATGGAAGTATTATTATTATTAATAATAAAATGACATGAATTTTTATAAAAAAAAATTTTCTTTAAGGCCAGAGAAAAAAGAGTTTTTATGAAAAGTAGTAGTATTATTATTATTAATAATGACACAAATTTTTATGAAAATCTTTTTTTCTTTAATATCGGAGAGAAGAGATTTTTTTTATGACCAGTTAAAATGGAAGTATTATTATTAATAATAATAAAATAACATGAATTTTTATTAAAAAAAATTTTCTTTAAGGCCAGAGAAAAAAATTTTTTTATGAAAAGTAGTATTATTATTATTATTATTATTATTAAAAAATGACACAAATTTTTATGAAAAATTTTTTTTCTTTAAGATCGGAGAGAAAAGATTTTTTTTATGACAAGTTAAAATGGAAGTATTATTATTAATAGCAATAAAATGACATGAATTTTTATGAAAAAAAATTTTCTTTAAGGCCAGAGAAAAAAGATTTTTTATGAAAAGTAGTAGTATTATTATTATTATTAAAAAATGACATAAATTTTTATGAAAAATTTTTTTTTCTTTAAGATCAGAGAAAAAAAGATTTTTTTATGAAAAGTTAAAATGGAAGTATTATTATTATTATTATTAATAAAATAACATAAATTTTTATGAAAAAAAATTTTTTCTTTAAGGCCAGAGAAAAAAGATTTTTTTTATGACAAGTTAAAATGGAAGTATTATTATTATTATTATTAATAAAATAACATAAATTTTTATAAAAAAAAAAATTTTTCTTTAAGGCCAGAGAGAAAAGATTTGTTCTATGAAAAGTTAAAATAGAAGTATTAATAATAATAATAATAATAATAATAATAATAATAATAATAATAATAATAATAATAATAATAATAATAACATGAATCTATACAGAAACATTTTTCTTTACAGACGGAGAAATATTTTTCTATGAAAAGTTAAAATGGAAGTATTATTATTATTAATAAAATGACATAAATTTTTATGAAAAACATTTTTTCTTTAAGGCCAGAGAAAAAAGATTTTTTTTATGAAAAGTTAAAATGGAAGTATTATTATTATTATTATTATTATTATTATTATTATTATTAATAAAATGACATAAATTTTTATGAAAAAAAATTTTTTCTTTAAGGCCAGAGAAAAAAGATTTTTCTATGACAAGTTAAAATGGAAGTATTATTATTATTATTATAAATAAAATGACATAAATTTTTATGAAAAAAAAATTTTTCTTTAAGACGGGAGAAAAAAGATTTTTTTATGAAAAGTTAAAATGGAAGTATTATTATTATTATTATTAATAAAATAACATAAATTTTTATGAAAAAAAATTTTTCTTTAAGGCCAGAGAAAAAAGATTTTTTTTATGACAAGTTAAAATGGAAGTATTATTATTATTAATAATAAAATAAAATAAATAAAAAAAAAAAAAATTTTCTTTAAGGCCAGAGAGAAAAGATTTTTTCTATGAAAAGTTAAAATAGAAGTATTAATAATAATAATAATAATAATAATAATAATAATAATAATAATAATAATAATAACATGAATCTATATAGAAACATTTTTCTTTACAGACGGAGAAATATTTTTCTATGAAAAGTTAAAATGGAAGTATTATTATTATTATTATTATTAATAAAATGACAAAAAATTTTATGGAAATAAAATTTTTCTTTCAGACTGGAGAAAAGATTTTTTTTCATGACAAGTTAAAATGGAAGTATTTTAATAATAATAATAATGACATGAATCTATATAGAAACATTTTTCTTTACGGACGGAGAAATATTTTTCTATGAAAAGTTAAAATGGAAGTATTATTATTATTAATAAAATGACATAAATTTGTATGAAAAAAAATTTTTCTTTAAGGCCAGAGAAAAAAGATTTTTATGACAAGTTAAAATGGAAGTATTATTATTAATAATAATAATAATGACATGAATCTATTAATAATAATAATAATGACATGAATCTAAATAGAAACATTTTTCTTTACAGACGGAGAAATATTTTCTATGAAAAGTTAAAATGGAAGTGTTATTTTATTATTAATAATGACATAAATTTTTATGAAAAAAAAAATTTCTTTAAGGCCAGAGAAAAAAGATTTTTTTTATGACAAGTTAAAATGGAAGTATTATTATTATTATTATTAATAAAATGACATGAATTTTTATGAAAAAAAAATTTCTTTAAGGTCAGAGAAAAAAGATTTTTTTTATGACAAGTTAAAATGGAAGTATTATTATTATTAATAATAAAATGACATGAATTTTTATGAAAAAAATTTTTCTTTAAAGCCAGAGAAAAAAGAGTTTTTATGAAAAGTAGTAGTATTATTATTATTAATAATGACACAAATTTTTATGAAATTTTTTTTTCTTTAAGATCGGAGAGAAAAGGTTTTTTTTTATGACAAGTTAAAATGGAAGTATTATTATTATTAATAATAAAATGACATGAATTTTTATAAAAAAAAATTTTCTTTAAGGCCAGAGAAAAAAGAGTTTTTATGAAAAGTAGTAGTATTATTATTATTAATAATGACACAAATTTTTATGAAAATCTTTTTTTCTTTAATATCGGAGAGAAAAGATTTTTTTTATGACCAGTTAAAATGGAAGTATTATTATTAATAATAATAAAATAACATGAATTTTTATTAAAAAAAATTTTCTTTAAGGCCAGAGAAAAAAATTTTTTTATGAAAAGTAGTATTATTATTATTATTATTATTATTAAAAAATGACACAAATTTTTATGAAAAATTTTTTTTCTTTAAGATCGGAGAGAAAAGATTTTTTTTATGACAAGTTAAAATGGAAGTATTATTATTAATAGCAATAAAATGACATGAATTTTTATGAAAAAAAATTTTCTTTAAGGCCAGAGAAAAAAGATTTTTTATGAAAAGTAGTAGTATTATTATTATTATTAAAAAATGACATAAATTTTTATGAAAAATTTTTTTTTCTTTAAGATCAGAGAAAAAAAGATTTTTTTATGAAAAGTTAAAATGGAAGTATTATTATTATTATTATTAATAAAATAACATAAATTTTTATGAAAAAAAATTTTTTCTTTAAGGCCAGAGAAAAAAGATTTTTTTTATGACAAGTTAAAATGGAAGTATTATTATTATTATTATTAATAAAATAACATAAATTTTTATAAAAAAAAAATTTTTCTTTAAGGCCAGAGAGAAAAGATTTGTTCTATGAAAAGTTAAAATAGAAGTATTAATAATAATAATAATAATAATAATAATAATAATAATAATAATAATAATAATAATAACATGAATCTATACAGAAACATTTTTCTTTACAGACGGAGAAATATTTTTCTATGAAAAGTTAAAATGGAAGTATTATTATTATTAATAAAATGACATAAATTTTTATGAAAAACATTTTTTCTTTAAGGCCAGAGAAAAAAGATTTTTTTTATGAAAAGTTAAAATGGAAGTATTATTATTATTATTATTATTATTATTATTATTATTATTATTAATAAAATGACATAAATTTTTATGAAAAAAAATTTTTTCTTTAAGGCCAGAGAAAAAAGATTTTTCTATGACAAGTTAAAATGGAAGTATTATTATTATTATAAATAAAATGACATAAATTTTTATGAAAAAAAAATTTTTCTTTAAGACGGGAGAAAAAAGATTTTTTTATGAAAAGTTAAAATGGAAGTATTATTATTATTATTAATAAAATAACATAAATTTTTATGAAAAAAAATTTTTCTTTAAGGCCAGAGAAAAAAGATTTTTTTTATGACAGGTTAAAATGGAAGTATTATTATTATTAATAATAAAATAAAATAAATAAAAAAAAAAAAAATTTTCTTTAAGGCCAGAGAGAAAAGATTTTTTCTATGAAAAGTTAAAATAGAAGTATTAATAATAATAATAATAATAATAATAATAATAATAATAATAATAATAATAATAATAATAACATGAATCTATATAGAAACATTTTTCTTTACAGACGGAGAAATATTTTTCTATGAAAAGTTAAAATGGAAGTATTATTATTATTATTATTATTATTAATAAAATGACAAAAAATTTTATGGAAATAAAATTTTTCTTTCAGACTGGAGAAAAGATTTTTTTTCATGACAAGTTAAAATGGAAGTATTTTAATAATAATAATAATGACATGAATCTATATAGAAACATTTTTCTTTACGGACGGAGAAATATTTTTCTATGAAAAGTTAAAATGGAAGTATTATTATTATTAATAAAATGACATAAATTTGTATGAAAAAAAATTTTTCTTTAAGGCCAGAGAAAAAAGATTTTTATGACAAGTTAAAATGGAAGTATTATTATTAATAATAATAATAATGACATGAATCTATTAATAATAATAATAATGACATGAATCTAAATAGAAACATTTTTCTTTACAGACGGAGAAATATTTTTCTATGAAAAGTTAAAATGGAAGTGTTATTTTATTATTAATAATGACATAAATTTTTATGAAAAAAAAAATTTCTTTAAGGCCAGAGAAAAAAGATTTTTTTTATGACAAGTTAAAATGGAAGTATTATTATTATTATTATTAATAAAATGACACGAATTTTTATGAAAAAAAAATTTCTTTAAGGTCAGAGAAAAAAGATTTTTTTTATGACAAGTTAAAATGGAAGTATTAATTTTAATAATAATAATAATAATAATAATAATAATAATAATAATAATAATAATAATAATAATAATAATAATAATAATAATAATAATAATAATAATAATAATAATAATGACATGAATCTATTTTAATAATAATAATAATGACATGAATCTATATAGAAACATTTTTCTTTACAGATGGAGAAATATTTTTCTATGAAAAGTTAAAATGGAAGTATTATTATTATTAATAATGACATAAATTTTTATGAAAAAAAATTTTTTTCTTTAAGACCGGAGAGAAAAGATTTTTTTTTATGAAAAGTTAAAATGGAAGTATTATTATTATTATCATTAATAATAAAATGACAAATTTTTATGAAAAAAAAATTTTCTTTAAGATCGGAGAGAAAAGATTTTTTTTATGAAAAGTTAAAATGGAAGTATTATTTTTATTATTAATAATAATAAAATGACATAAATTTTTATGAAAAAAACAATTTTCTTTAAGACCGGAGAGAAAAGATTTTTTTTATGAAAAGTTAAAATGGAAGTATTATTTTTATTATTATTAATAATAAAATGACATAAATTTTTATGAAAAAAAATGTCTTTAAGGCCAGAGAAAAAAGATTTTTTAATGAAAAGTTAAAATGGAAGTATTATTATTATTATTATTATTATTATTATTATTATTATTATTATTATTATTATTATTATTATTATTATTATTATTATTATTATTAATAAAATGACATAAATTTTCATAAAAAAAAAATTTCTTTAAGGCCAGAGAAAAAAGATTTTTTAATGAAAAGTTAAAATGGAAGTATTATTTTTATTATTAATAATAATGAAATGACAAATTTTTATAAAAAAAAAATTTTCTTTAAAGCTAGAGAAAAAAGATTTTTTTATGAAAAGTTAAAATGGAAGTATTAATAATAATAATAATAATAATAATAATAATAATAATAATAATAATAATAATAATAATAATTATAATAATAATAATAATAATAATAATAATAATAATAATAATAATAATAATAATGACATGAATCTATATAGAAACATTTTTCTTTACAGACAGAGAAATATTTTTCTATGAAAAGTTAAAATGGAAGTATTATTATTATTAATAATAAAATGACATAAATTTTTATGAAAAAAAATTTTTCTTTAAGGCCAGAGAAAAGAGATTTTTTTTATGACAAGTTAAAATGGAAGTATTATTATTAATAATAATAATAATAATAATAATAATAATAATAATAATAATAATAATAATAATAATAATAATAATAATAATAATAATAATAATAATAATAATAATGACATGAATCTATATAGTAACATTTTTCTTTACAGACAGAGAAATATTTTTCTATGAAAAGTTAAAATGGAAGTATTATTATTATTAATAATAATAATGACATGAATTTTTATGAAAAAAAATTTTCTTTAAGGCTAGAGAAAAAAGATTTTTTTATGACAAATTAAAATGGAAGTATTAATAATAATAATAATAATAATAATAATAATAATAATAATAATAATAATAATAATAATAATAATAATAATAATAATAATAATAATAATAATAATAATAATAATAATGACATGAATCTATATAGAAACATTTTTCTTTACAGACAGAGAAATATTTTTCTATGAAAAGTTAAAATTGAAGTATTATTATTATTATTATTATTATTATTATTATTATTATTATTATTATTATTATTATTATTATTATTATTATTATTATTATTATTATTATTATTATTTTTATTATTATTATTATTATTATAATTATTATTATTATTATTATTATTATTATTATTATTATTATTATTATTATTATTATTAATAATAAAATGACATAAATTTTTATGGAAAAAAAAATTTCTTTAAGGCTAGAGAAAAAAGATTTTTTTATGACAAGTTAAAATGGAGGTATTATTAATAATAATAATAATAATAATAATAATAATAATAATAATAATAATAATAATAATAATAATAATAATAATAATAATAATAATAATAATAATAATAATAATAATAATAATAAAACATGAATCTATATAGAAACATTTTTCTTTACAGTCAGAGAAATATTTTTCTATGAAAAGTTAAAATGGAAGTATTATTATTATTAATAATAATAATAATGACATGAATTTTTATGAAAAAAAAATTTTCTTTAAGGCTAGAGAAAAAAAATTTTTTTATGACAAGTTAAAATGGAAGTATTATTAATAATAATAATAATAATAATAATAATAATAATAATAATAATAATAATAATAATAATAATAATAATAATAATGACATGAATCTATATAGAAACATTTTTCTTTACAGACAGAGAAATATTTTTCTATGAAAAGTTAAAATGGAAGTATTATTATTATTAATAATAATAATAATGACATGAATTTTTATGAAAAAAAAATTTTTCTTTAAGGCTAGAGAAAAAAGATTTTTTTATGACATGTTAAAATGGAAGTATTATTATTAATAATAATAATAATAATAATAATAATAATAATAATAATAATAATAATAATAATAATAATAATAATAATAATAATAATAATAATAATAATAATAATAATAATAATAATAATGACATGAATCTATATAGAAACATTTTTCTTTACAGACAGAGAAATATTTTTCCATGAAAAGTTAAAATGGAAGTATTATTATTATTAATAAAAAAATGACATAAATTTTTATGGAAAAAAATTTTTTCTTTAAGGCCAGAGAAAAAAGATTTTTTTTTTATGAGGAGTTAAAATGGAAGTATTATTATTTTAATAATAAAATGACATAAATTTTTATGAAAAAAAATTTTTCTTTACAGACGGAGAAATATTTTTCTATGAAAAGTTAAAATGGAAGTATTATTATTATTAATAATAAAATGACATAAATTTTTATGAAATTTAAATTTTTTTTTTAATTTTGTATTAAATATATATATATATATATATATATATATATATATATATATATATATATATATATATATATATATACATATATATATATATATATATATATATATATATATATATATATATATATATATATATATATATATATATATATATATATATATATATATATATATAATAAATCTATATATATATATATAAGAAATTTTTGGATTGAAATGATTTCATTTCTAATAATCTTTAACACTTGCAAAGGAAAACTTAACATTTTCCTATTTTATTTTCATTTTTATAAAATATATAAAATAAAATAATAATTAGAAAAATTAATAATAATAATAATAATGATGGTGATATTCACCCAAACTTTAAAAGTACCGTGTCACATAAAACAAATTACTTAGAATTATATAACAATTTAAATTTAATTCTTAAATTTCAACATTTTTTTATAAACATATTCCACCTTGTGAAAAAAACTATTGGTTACATCATCGACGATGGCGAGATCCAAATTTTTTTATTTTTAAAATTCAAGATATTGATCGAGTATATTCAAGTTTAAATTATACTATTCAACATTTTTGTACTTATAAAGGTAGTAATGATTACATCATCACAAAAAACATTCCTTCAATGATCGTTGGCTCAATTTTTATTAGTGAAAATTTAAATTTATTTATGAGATGTATCTTGTCAGAATGTAATATTGAAACATTTAATTGTTTATATGACAATTTTAAAATAGATGATGATAATAATGAAGAGGATGATGAGGAGGGGAAAATTTTTCCTTTAAAAGAACATTTTACTTTACAACGACAACAACAAATACTATCAATACCTCTATTTTGTAATAATCATAATTTACAAAATAGTTGTTTTCAACTAGTAAGAAACAATATAAAATATTACAAAAGAAAATATAATATACCACCAATTATAATAGAAAAAATTGAAGAAGAAAATATTAAAGAAACGATAGATTTTTTAAATTGTAACAGAAAAAAGATGCAAGCTCATAAAAGGAAAAAATGTAAAGTTTGTTTAAAAAATGGAGATTATATAAATCAAAAAAATAGTTATTATCTTTTAGAAAAAGAAACTGGAATTCATGAATTAAATCAAAATAATTTGTGTACTGAAATGTTAAATTTCCATTGCGACAATATTTTGGATTACCAAAATATGTTTAAAAAAAGAAATATTATTATGAAAAGTGTATTTGATAAAAAATATTACATAGAAAATATAATCAGTGATAATAATAATGATGATGATGATGATGATGACAACTTAATAATAATTACACCTCAAAATATAAATGAGCTTTATTATATATATAATGAATATTTTCATTTTGATGAAACGCTAGAAAATCAACATCGGGGTAATAGCATAAAAATTGCAGGAAGAATTATTATTGACGACGACAATGATGATGATAATAATAATAAAAAGTTTTTATATTTTTATATACTAGCATTTACTTTACTTCCACAAAGAGGAGTTATAGAGGAGGATTTATTTTTTTCTCTCGAGATGTGAATCTATTTATGAAATTTGTTTTCATAAATAGTTGGGAAATGTCTATTACTAATCGAGAAATAATAAAAAAGAAATTATTAGAAAGTGATGGTATTGATTTAGATTTTTTACAGACTAAATATTGTAAAAACTTTTATTATATTAATATGCTAAAAAAGGAAGATAAACATTATTACAAAATGTTTGATTTTTGTTCTCATTTGCATCATTTCGAAAGATGTAAAGTTTGTTTTCACGCAAAATTTGATCCCAATTTGTTTAATCGTTTGTTATTATATAACAAGGATGAATTAAAAACTGAGTTTATCTTAAATTATGAGACCAATTGTCACACTCTTAATAATAAAAATCCAGAAATTTCTCGTGAAGTACTAAATAGTTATTGTGATTACATTTTAACATTTCAACATTTATTCGAAAAAAAGACGCCTCCTTTGAAAAAGTTGATGTCCTCAAAATTCAATTTAAAGATGTCGACCGAATATATTATGTATATAATGAATGGTACGATCCAAATTCATCGGTTTGTAGTAAACACCGGGGTTACATGGTAGAAGTTTCCGGCAGAATTATTATTATTAATGACAATAATAATGATGAAAAAATATATTTCAATTTAATCGCATGGACAAAATCTAGACACGATGAAGATAAAGGAATATATAAATGGGGTTTTATATTTTTATCTAAAAATGTATTTAAATTTATGGATTTAATTTTATCTCGATATACTAAAGAATGGAGATGCAGAATTAAAAATAAATTAAATAAAGATGGAGATTATAAATTATATATGGAAAAAAATAGAAATGTTATTAAACAAAATATCGATTCCTTGTATTTATCAGAAAAGATAAATTTAGAAAAGATATATTTTGACAAAGCTTACAATATAATTAAATATAATCTCATTAATGAAAAACATTATTTAAATTGTAACGTTTGTTTTTACGCCAGAACTACTCCCACATTATACGATCGTTTAATAAATAGTAATGATTACGTATTATGTAATAACGGCATTCATCGATTAAATCTTAAAAATCCTCTTTCCCTTTCCATGTTGAGCACTCATTGCGATGATATTTTAAAATTTCAAAATGATTTTGAAAAAAGAATAGCACCCGATGAAACAGAACGGTGGGATGATGATGATCTTATTATTCAACCAGAAAAAATAGATCAACTATACCACATTTACAATGAACATTATGATCCTCATATTTTTTACTCTAATAACAATAATAATGGAAGAGACTGGTTTTATGATATTTTAACACAAAGACAAGAAAAATCTGTATATGTTACAACTATAATTGGAAGACTAGTCATTGTTAAAAATTCAATAAAAAAATATTTATATTTCAACCTTCACGCTCAAACTTTTCATAAAAGATTTATCGACACCAAATTAACGTAAATATGGTGGTACAATTTTTTTTTTACTTCAGATTCATCTTTATTGTTGGCAATTATTTTACCTTTTTTATGTTAATAATAATAATGTTGTAATGGTTAAAAATGAATTATTTTTACGTTTAAAGCAAAAAAGGGAAGGAAAAGAAGCTCTTCAAGCGTGGTCAAAAGCTCGATATAGAGAATTGTTAATAAATGAAACTAGACAAATTTGCCAAAGACAATTTTGTTGGAAAAAATTCTTCTTTAAAATAATAAAATAATTAAGAAAATAAATATAAAAAT
Organism: Macrobrachium rosenbergii; assembly: GCA_039081455.1. Taxonomy (NCBI): domain Eukaryota; kingdom Metazoa; phylum Arthropoda; class Malacostraca; order Decapoda; family Palaemonidae; genus Macrobrachium; species Macrobrachium rosenbergii. The sequence continues at coordinate 23,133 of JANJGK010005071.1, forward strand.
ATATATATTAATAATATATACATATATATAATATATATGCAGCAAAATTGTGTGATACATTATGTTGGACATTTTTACTTTAATTTTTTTTATAAAATAAAATAGTACTTGGCTTTTTAAAAATATTTCTTTATATATATAAATAAAAAATATATATTATATATAATATAATTTTTTTAGCGGGTCCTTTTATAAAAAAAAAGAGGAGGGGGGGGGGGGGGTGATTGAAAAAGCATAAATATTTTTTTTCAATAGAGAAAACAAATTTTTTCTGCTTTTATCATTTTTTTGAACAAAATAAACTTTATTGTGCTTAATGAAAAAAAGTAATCGCATTCTTTTTTTTTATATATATCTTTTTACTGGTTGGTATATATAATGGTATATATTGATGATGGTTCTTTTATTTTTTAATATATTAATTTTAAAAGACTATATAAAACTCGCACCTAACAATAACCAGCATTACTACTTTTCTTTTTGGGGACTAAGTATTAAGATGATGATGAAAATGTGGCTTGAGAAAAAAATGGTGGTGGATTTGTTTTTAAATATATATAACTTTATATATAAGCAGATATAAAATACTTTTGTGTAAATTAAAAATGTTTTATCATTACATAAAAAATATATATAATAAAAAATTTATATCTTTAATTTTTTTTACTTTTTCCTTTGATGATAATCATTACATTATATTTAGCTTATCATAAAATAATTCATCATCAATTTTATCACTATATATATATATATATATATATATATATATATATATATATAATATATATATATATATATATAATATATATATATATATATATATATATATAACAAAAATAATAATAAAAATTGGAATATTGATCCATTTTTTATTTTATTTTTATTTATAAATATAAATAAAATACCTAAATGAATAAAAGGTAAATGATAGAAAAATTTTATAATATATATATATATATATATATATATATATATATATATATATATATATATATATATATATATATATATATATATATATATATATATATATATATATATATATATATATATATATATATATATATATATATATATATATATATATATATATATATATATATATATATATATATATATTATATTTTATTATACATTTTTCCAATTTTAATTATTTTAAAGAAATAAAATATAACAAAAATTCAATCATACACATAGTCATTATGGGAAAAAATTACATAGTATTTTTTTCATATAACTCGAAATTTTTCTTTTAATTATCATCAATTGCTTAAAAATCAATCTCAATTCCATCATTTTTTTAAAAGTTCATTCACTAGATCCCATTTACTTTTGAAACATTCTTTATTCATACAATAGGAAAAAAAAAGAAATTAACATATCTACTAATGAAGATATCAGCATACCACATATTATCATTTCTTTTTTCTCTGTCAAATTCAATATAATAAAAAAACATCCTTTAAAACCACTTAAATTTATTCGAAAAACTATATTAAAAAATTAAATGTGGTTGAAGGTCGTCTTCATAATTAGGCTTTAAATCTTCTTAATGCGTGTAAAAACAATCTATCAATTATAAATTCATTGTTTTGTGATGTAGTGTTTAATGTTTGGTAGTTTTTCTTTTTGAGGTGTTATCCATTTGTAATTTCCTTCATTATTAAAACATTCTTTTATTTCTTTACATTCAGAAAATAAGTCATTAACGTTTTTTTTATAGTTGGGACGGCGCTTTTAAACCAGGAGTTTTTTTGACTGATTCATCTTTGAAGGTCCCCGTTTGAATTGATCATAAAATAATGAAAAGCACCCCCTTTTTATATCTGAGAATTGTTTTTAACCTAAATTGTTAATTAATCAATATATATTTATTTTGTAATGAATATAAAATAATAATGTATACATAAAACCCAAAAATCTTTGAATATAAAATAAAAATTCAATATAACAAATTTTATTCATTACTTTTTTAAAAAAATGAGACAATTTTTTGACAAAAAAATGGGGGCCAAAACATTTCTTCCATTTGGGAGTAAAGTAATTTATGTTTATTATTTTTAATTTATATATATATATATATATATATATATATATATATATATATATATATTTTTTTTTTTTACCTCCATAAGTAATATTTTTAGCTTTTTCATAAATAAAATAAAAAATCCTCTGTTTGTAAAGGAATAAATATTTTTTTCATAAAAAATTGATGTCTATTATTATATGTATATATATATATATATATATATATATATATATTATATATATAATATATATATATATATATATATATATATAATATATATATATATATATATATATATATATATAATATATATATATATATATATTATTATTATTATTTTATTAATATATTACATCCTTAATAATTATTTTATATATATATATATATATATATATATATATATATATATATATATATATATATTATATATATATATATATATATATATATATATATATATATATATATATATATATATATATATAATATATATATATATATATATAATATATATATATATATATATATATATATATATATATATATATATATATATATATATATATATATATATATATATATATATAATATATATATATATATATATATATATATATATATATATATATATATATATATATATATATATTATATATATATATTATTTTATTATTAAAATATATCACATCCTTAATAAAATATCCAATTCAAGCCTAAGATTTTTTTAAATAATAAAATAATCACATTTAATTGATTCACACCATCATTTACAAATGAAATTATTTTATTATTATTATTATTATATATATATATATATATATATATATATATATATATATATATATATATATATATATATATATATAAACTATAAAAATTTGGAATTGAATAAATTGTCACTTAATATTTTTTTATCTTTATTATTCTATAATGTTTTTTATATTAATAATTGTGAAATTAGTTATTGTTTTATTATTAAAAATTTTTAGAATAATCAATTTCATAATTTTGTTTAGAAAATTTATATTTTCATTATTTTATTTTCTATTTTATTATATAATAAAATAAAAAAAAAGTGTTGTAATAATAAAATGAAATACAAAAAAACAATAATAATGAAATAATATATTAAAATTAATCTTTACAATTATTGTTGTTCAATTCAAAATTTACAAGTTTAATTTCATAGGGATGTATAAAGAAATCAAAAGTTAATGATCCATAAAAATCATAAAGAAAAATAGAAATTTCAAAAAGAAACTGGCGCATAAATGTCATCCAAATTTTGATTATTAATAGTATTTGAAACTTTACAAGTTACCGTTTTTGTTTTAAAGTCTAACATTTCAATCTGAAATTGAGGAGGTATTGATAAAAATTCCAATTCATTATTTTTAAATCCCCAATCATTATTAAAATATTGAAAACAGTAACGAGTCTAGGAATCATAATGACAATAATGATCGTTTCTATTCTCTTTGCACGCTTTTACTTTTTCATCTTGTATTGTTATAAATTCATTAAAAGTAGATGCATTGTGTGGATCAAAACATATTTTTTCTTTACTTATAACTGGTTTTGCACTAAACTGATAATAATTTTTGGTAGTAATACCGGTAGTAGTAGTAGTAGTGTAATAATCATCATCAATATCATTATTCAATGATGTGGTTATTGTTTTATAATTGGTTGCTCCTTCTCCTTCTTTTAATAATGTTTTATAATAATAATAATTTGAAAAATATACAATAATACAAATAAATCCAGTACATAATAATGATGATATTAATAATAAAATATTTTTAAGAAAAGAATAGTTTTGTAAAAGATTCCAACAAAAATAACAATTTCGTTGCCACCACGTTGACAATCGTTTTTTTGTCAACATTATTAATTTTTCTTTTACTTTGTAATATATATATATATTATTATTTTTTATATAAATAATAATCATCAAACATTTTTATAATTTTTTTATAATAAATAATTATAAAATCTTTTTATTGAATAATTCATTATATGATCTAAAATGTGTAAATATATATATATATATATATATATATATATATATATATATATATATATATATATATATATATATATATATATATATATATATATATATATATATATATATATATATATATATATATATATATATACATATATATATATATATATATATATATATATATATATATATATATATATATATATATATATATATATATATATATATATATATATATATATATATATATATATATATATATATATATATATATATATATATATATAATAAATAAAAAATACAGTTTATATAAGCTAAAAAATATATACAAAAAGAACTCCGCTCCCTTCCCCGTTTTAAAAAAGGATTGGTACATAAATCAAATCTCATATCATTTTAAAAAGGAATTTATTTACACCCACCAGAGGCATATTTATAAAAATTAATACATAAATCACAGAAAAAAAATATTGCTGCCATTGATACAACAACTATTATAATTTTATCATCATTAATATTTTTAATATAATTTAAATCTGAGTTGGTGTATTTTTTTCAATATCATCATCATCATTATCATTATTATTAAATTTTTTATATTTATCTTTTTTATGGTTATCATCCATTATTATTGTCATCTCACTCATCATAAAATAATTAGTCAATTTATATATATTTATATATATTACATCATATTATTTAATAATTATTTTTTTAATTTTCTGTAATATTATTATAATTATTATTATCATCTAATTTTTGATATTTTGAAAAGATAAATATGTATAACATGGAATAAATTAAAAAGGCACTCATAATCATAATACTAAAAGTTATACAAATATTTTGTTTTATTTGTCGTTGTCGCTGCCAACGATTAACATTTTTAAATTTTTTTATTAATCCTTCTTCTTCTTTCATCATCCCCCTCTTTCTTTTTATATTTTTCATAAAAAATATACAAATTATACAAATATGTTTTTATAATATTTTATTTTTATAATAAAAAAAATAATAAAAATGAGACTAAATTGATAATTTTGATTAAAAAAAAATTTCATATATATATATATATATATATATATATATATATATATATATATATATATATATATATATATATATATATATATATATATATATATATATATATATATATATATATATATATATATATATATATATATATATATATATATATATATATATATATATATATATATATATATATAAATAAGAAATAATAATGAGGTTTTCATTTGTATTTTATTATTATTATATTAAAAACACATTTTTCTTTTTTATTTATCATTGCTACTACTACTACTACTAATGATGATGACTGACAATTTTTCAAAAATATACTTTCCGAATGTTTTCCATACTCCTCGTTTGTTTGTAATTTTTATAAACATAACAATTACACTCCATATAGTAGTTATAAAAAAACAAATTCTTTTCATCTTTTTTACCACAAGTTTTATTTTTTTTATTATTATTATTATTATAGTCAACAATTTGAGATTTATATTTTGTCCTTTGTTTACGCTTCACTACAGTTTCCTTTACATATTTTTTATCATAAATGATAAAACATTTTATCCTTAAACCTCTATTTTTTTTTTTTGCATTTCTTGAATAATTATTTTAAAATAATACTTTTTTCCACACTTACAAATGAAATAGAGAGGTTCTTCATGTATCTTTTTCTTTATTGATTGTTCATTTATAATTTTTTTATTACAAAGTTTAGATTTAAACTTAATTCGTATAAGACTTTTTCCTTTATTTTTATTTTCGAATTTTTCTAATAATTCATATCCATTTTTTTATTGAAATTGTTTTTTTTAATAGAATTGGTACACTAGCATTAAATATTTCATTTTCACATGAAGGACTATCAAAAAGATGGTTTAAATTTTCGTATTCATTTTTCGTTAAAGGTGGCATTGTTGATTTGATTGAAAATTGTGTAGAAAAACAATTTGCTTTTATAGGCATGTCATTAATAATGGTTATATATTATTTATAAATATATATACATATTTTTGGGGCAAAAAATTTTAAATCTTTTTAGGCTTTTTATATTTTTTATAAAATTAAAACTGAAGAGTACTATTTATCACCTTTTCATATATTTATTTTGTAAAAAAAATTTCATATTTTTATTCAATATATATATATATATATATATATATATATATATATATATATATATATATATATATATATATATATATATATATATATATATATATATATATATATATATATATATATTTAATTATATTTACATTCAAATAATATCTTTTTAGTTGGATTTTATTATTAAAAAGATTGTAAAATCATTACCTCCCGTGACAATTGATAATGATGACTTTTTTTATATATAATATAATCTCTAGTAAAATAAAATTTTTTATCAAATTTTATTGAAAAGATTCTAAATTTTAATAAAACATCTATCTATTATATTATACTTTATTATATATAGTAATAAAATGTTTTTAGTAATAACAATTTGTTACAAAGAAAATGGTGGTGGAAAATAATATTTAGTTACATTTTTTCTTTTAATATCATTGATTGGTTGGTTTTTTAGAATTTTAAAAAATGATTAGTGACATATTAAGATTGGAAATTTTTAATTTAATAATAATTTATTTTCAACATTTTTCCTCAATAACAAAAAATAATAATAATGATAATAATAATCATGTGTCATGTGTTTAAAATTATTAAATAAAAAATATATTTTATCAAAAAATTTGTTCATTAATTTTGTTTATATATATTAATAAAATAGAAAATATATATAAAAAATGGAAACACTCGCGAATTTAATACATACCTTTTCAACCTTTTACATAGTTGCTTTGGTATTTTTTATTATATTTTTTTATATTTTTCATCATAATTTATATCCTTTATTACACAAAATATAAAGAACGACCTGAAATAATAATATATACTGATTTCATATATATTGGTATATTATTACTGTGTTGGTTTGTTGGAATTATTTATATTAAAATTAAACTACCCAATTTTTTTAATAATAATAATGGTAACTATTGGAGCGTTCAAGAAAAAATTTTTGATGATAATATTGATAATAAAATCTATATTAATAATAATAATTTATTAGGTAATAATGATAATGATCGTAGAAATTTATTATTACCATTAATAAAAGAAGAAGAAGGGGACGATGATGATGATGATGATTACGATGATGAGAAATTAAGAAAGTTGTCATCATTTAACAATTTATATCATAAAATTGCTTATGTGACACCACCACCACTACTATGATTTCATCCTTAAATTTTCTTTTTTTCGGGGTTTCTTGAATAATTATTTTATTTAAATTTTTTAAATAATACTCTTTTTCACACAAATTGATGGGTTCTTCTTGTATCTTTTAGAAAAATTTGATAAACATTATAAATTTTATATATTATATATATATATACTATATTTTTTTTATTTAATCATCATCAAATTAAATGTGATATTGACCTCATCCTTTAGAGAGATTTTTTGTATAAAGTTTTATTTATCACGTTTTTTACTTGTTATCGAATTGAAGTAGAAAATTTTGATTTTTTTTTTAGGAAAATAGTCAAAAGGATAATTTGTTTTTATTAAAATGAAAAAAAAAAAGGCTCGTGAGTGTGTTTATTCACGGTGTAGTCAAACGTTTGTTATGCTGCATCATGTGGTGGTATGAGCCAGTGCTGGTTATTTATTCTCCTCTTTGTTACAACAGGGTTTAGTTGTGGATCAGTTCTGATTAGATATGGTGGCCCCACATGAAATTGGTGACCTGATGAGATCATTTGTTCGTATTCCTGGAAGTGGTCATGATCTGACCATACCTTCTTCATGTCTGAATCTTGGCAAGATATCCTCATTAGCGGCATCTGTTCCCGTTTCCACAACGCTTCCTCCGGCCTTAGCTCGTCCTCGTGTACAGCAAGAAATTGATGCCAAGAATAGGCAAAGTCCGGGAGCTTCGAGAAATAGAAAACGAAGCAATGAAGGCGAAAATACAGAACACCCAACAATGAAGAAAAGGCTGCATCATGGAGTGGTGATTAGATGTCAGCCAATCATGGCAATTAGGTTTATTAATAATGATAATAATAAAGGATCGCAAATTCAGCCCCAACAACAACCACCACCTATCCAAATTGGTGTTTCTCCAGGATCATTATAATTAAATGTTAACGAAGAAACACTTACAGTGTCACAGCTTTTACAGGAACTGTCTTCTCTTCAAGCAGAAAATGCCTCCCTCAAAGAAAGGTTGTCTCTTTTCCACCAGCTTTTTCGGGACAAGAAAAGGCTGGTATCAGTTATCCAACATCTTGGAGTAAAGGCCTGATTAGTCAAGGAAATTACTGTTTTACTTTGTGTAAAGTGAGATGATGTAGGATTATCGCTTTTTTGTTTTATTTACTCTTTAACATATTGGAAAATACTGAATGTGAGACTGTAGTAATATTTTAGTTCTTAGAATATATACATATATATATATATATATATATATATATATATATATATATATATATATATATATATATATATATATATATATATATATATATATATATATATATTTTACAACCCACTTATATATATTGATTGACTTTAAACCAAACTGTAATACAAATTTACTTTTCTTGTAGAATACTCATTAATAATTTCCTTTGAATAAAATTACCGTAAGTAACTTAGTTAACGAATTTTTCAATATAAATATAAAAATGTAATTATCTTCATGTAAAATAGAAATAATAAACAATTTTATGAAAAAAAATTTTCTTTAAGGCCAGAGAAAAAAGATTTTTTTCATGACAAGTTAAAATGGAAGTATTATTTATTAATAATAATAATAATAATGACATGAATCTATATAGAAACATTTCTCTTTACAGACGGAGAATTATTTTTCTCTGAAAACTTAAAATGGAAGTATTATTATTATTATTAACATTTCTCTTTACAGACGGAGAATTATTTTTCTCTGAAAACTTAAAATGGAAGTATTATTATTATTATTAATAAAATGACATAAATTTTTATGGAAAAAAAAATTTTTCTTTAAGGCCAGAGAAAAAAGATTTTTTTCATGACAAGTTAAAATAGAAGTATTATTATTAATAATAATAATAATAATAATAATAATAATAATAATAATAATAATAATAATAATAATAATAATAATAATAATAATAATAATGACATGAATCTATATAGAAACATTTTTCTTTACAGACTGAGAATTATTTTTCTATGAAAAGTTAAAATGGAAGTATTATTATTATTATTATTAATAAAATGACAAATTTTTATGAAAAAAAATTTTTCTTTAAGACCGGAGAAAAAAGATTTTTTTCATGACAAGTTAAAATGGAAGTATTATTAATAATAATAATAATAATAATAATAATAATAATAATAATAATAATAATAATAATAATAATAATAATAATAATAATAATAATAATAATAATAATGACATGAATCTATATAGAAACATTTTTCTTTACAGACGGAGAATTATTTTTCTATGAAAAGTTAAAATGGAAGTATTATTATTATCATTAATAAAATGACATAAATTTTTATGAAAAAAAAATTTTCCTTAAGGCCAGAGAAAAAAGATTTTTTTTTATGAAAAGTTAAAATGGAAGTATTATTATTAATAATAATAATGACAGATTTTATGAAAAAAAATTTTTCTTTAAGGCCAGAGAAAAAAGATTTTTTTCATGACAAGTTAAAATGGAAGTATTAATAATAATAATAATAATAATAATAATAATAATAATAATAATAATAATGACATGAATCTATATAAAAACATTTTTCTTTACAGACGGAGAAATATTTTTCTATGAAAAGTTAAAATGGAAGTATTATTATTATTAATAAAATGACATAAATTTTTATAAAAAAAAATTTTTTTCTTTAAACTGTAGAAAAAAGATTTTTTTATAAAAAGTTAAAATGGAAGTAGTATTATTATTAATAAAATGACATAAATTTTTATGAAAAAAAAATTTTCTTTAAGACCGTAGAGAAAAGATTTTTTTTATGAAAAGTTAAAATGGAAGTATTATTATTATTAATAAAATGACATAAATTTTTATGAAAAAAATTTTTTCTTTAAGGCCAGAGAAAAAAGATTTTTTTATGACAAGTTAAAATGGAAGTATTATTATTATTAATAAAATGACATAAATTTTTATGAAAAAAAAATTTTCTTTAAGGCCAGAGAAAAAAGATTTTTTTATGACAAGTTAAAATGGAAGTATTAATAATAATAATAATAATAATAATAATAATAATAATAATAATAATAATAATAATAATAATAATGACATGAATCTTTATAAAAACATTTTTCTTTACAGACGGAGAAATATTTTTCTATGAAAAGTTAAAATGGAAGTATTATTATTATTATTATTATTATTATTATTATTATTATTATTATTATTATTATTATTATTATTATTATTATTATTATTATTATTATTATTATTAATGACATGAATTTTTATGGAAAAAAAATTTCTTTAAGGACAGAGAAAAAATATTTTTTTTATGACAAGTTAAAATGGACGTATTATTATTATTAATAAAATTACATAAATTTTTATGAAAAAAAATTTTCTTTAAGGCCAGAGAAAAAAGATTTTTTTATGACAAGGTAAAATGGAAGTATTAATAATAATAGTAATAATAATAATAATAATAATAATAATAATAATAATAATAATAATAATAATAATAATAATAATAATAATAATTATAATAATAATAATAATAATAATAATAATAATAATAATAATAATAATAATAATAATAATGACATGAATCTATATAGAAACATTTTTCTTTACAGACGGAGAAATATTTTTCTATGAAAAGTTAAAATGGAAGTATTATTATTATTATTATTATTATTATTATTATTATTATTATTATTATTATTATTATTATTATTATTATTATTATTATTATTAATAATGACATGAATTTTTATGGAAAAAAATTTCTTTAAGGCCAGAGAAAAAAGATTTTTTTTATGACAAGTTAAAATGGAAGTATTATTATTATTAATAAAATTACATAAATTTTTCGGAAAAAAAAATTTTCTTTAAGGCCAGAGAAAAAAGATTTTTTTTATAACAAGTTAAAATGGAAGTATTAATAATAATAATAATAATAATAATAATAATAATAATAATAATAATAATAATAATAATAATAATAATAATAATAATAATAATAATAATAATAATAATAATAATAATGACATGAATCTATATAGAAACATTTTTCTTTACAGACGGAGAATTATTTTTCTATAAAAGTTAAAATGGAAGTAATATTATTATTATTAATAAAATGACAAATTTTTATGAAAAAAAATTTTTTTCTTTAAGACTGTAGAAAAAAGATTTTTTTATGACAAGTTAAAATGGAAGTATTATTATTATTAATAAAATTACATAAATTTTTATGAAAAAAAATTTTCTTTATGACCGGAGAGAAAAGACTTTTTTATGAAAAGTTAAAATGGAAGTATTATTATTATTATTAATAAAATGACATAAATTTTTATGAAAAAAAATTTTCCTTAAGGCCAGAGAAAAAAGATTTTTTTTATGACAAGTTAAAATGGAAGTATTATTATTAATAAAATGACACGAATTTTTATGAAAAAAAAATTTTCTTTAAGGCCAGAGAAAAAATATTTTTTTTATAACAAGTTATAATGGAAGTATTAATAATAATAATAATAATAATAATAATAATAATAATAATAATAATAATAATAATAATAATAATAATAATAATAATAATAATAATAATAATAATAATAATAATAATGACATGAATCTATATAGAAACATTTTTCTTTACAGACGGAGAAATATTTTTCTATGAAAAGTAAAAATGGAAGTATTATTATTATTATTAATAAAATGACATATATTTTTATCAAAAAAAATTTTTCTTTAAGACCGGAGAGAAAAATTTTTTTTTATGAAAAGTTAAAATGGAAGTATTAATAATAATAATAATAATAATAATAATAATAATAATAATAATAATAATAATAATAATAATAATAATAATAATAATAATAATAATAATAATAATAATGACATGAATCTATATAGAAACATTTTTCTTTACAGACGGAGAAATATTTTTCTATGAAAAGTTAAAATGGAAGTATTATTATTATTATTAATAAAATGACATAAATTTTTATCAAAAAAATTTTTTCTTTAAGACCGGAGAGAAAAATTTTTTTTTTATGAAAAGTTAAAATGGAAGTATTAATAATAATAATAATAATAATAATAATAATAATAATAATAATAATAATAATAATAATAATAATAATAATAATAATAATAATAATAATGACATGAATCTATATAGAAACATTTTTCTTTACAGACGGAGAAATATTTTTCTATGAAAAGTTAAAATGGAAGTATTATTATTATTAATAATGACATAAATTTTTTTGAAAAAAGATTTTCTCCGGTCTTAAAGATTTTTTTATGACAAGTTAAAATGGAAGTATTATTATTATTAATAAAATGACATAAATTTTTAAGAAAAATAAATTTTCTTTAAGGCCAGAGAAAAAAGATTTTTTCTATGAAAAGTTAAAATGGAAGTATTATTATTATTATTAATAAAATTACAAAAATTTTTATGAAAAAAAAATTTTCTTTAAGGCCAGAGAAAAAAGATTTTTTTATGACAAGTTAAAATGGAAGTATTAATAATAATAATAATAATAATAATAATAATAATAATAATAATAATAATAATAATAATAATAATAATAATAATAATAATAACAATAATAATAATAATAATAATAATAATAATAATAATAATAATAATAATAATAATAATAATAATAATAATAATAATGACATGAATCTATATAGAAACATTTTTCTTTACAGACGGAGAAATATGTTTCTATGAAAAGTTAAAATGAAAGTATTATTATTATTATTAATAATGACATAAATTTTTATGGAAAAAATTTTTCTTTAAGACCGGAGAAAAAAGATTTTTTTTATGACAAGTTAAAATGGAAGTATTATTATTATTATTAATAATGACATAAATTTTTATGGAAAAAAATTTTTCTTTAAGACCGGAGAAAAAAGATTTTTTTTATGACAAGTTAAAATGGAAGTATTATTATTATTAATAAAATGACAAAAATTTTTATGAAAAAAAAAATTTTCTCTGGTGTTAAAGATCTTTTTTATGACAAGTTAAAATGGAAGTATTATTATAATTAATAAAATGACATAAATTTTTATGAAAAAAAAATTTTCTTTAAGGCCAAAGAAAAAAGATTTTTTTTATGAGAAGTTAAAATGGAAGTATTATTGTTATTAATAAAATTATATAAATTTTTATGAAAAAAAAAATTTCTTTAAGGCCAGAGAAAAAAGATTTTTTTCATGACAAGTTAAAATGGAAGTATTATTATTATTAATGACATAAATTTTTATGAAAAAAAGATTTTCTCCGGTCTTAAAGATTTTTTTTATGACAAGTTAAAATGGAAGTATTAATAATAATAATAATAATAATAATAATAATAATAATAATAATAATAATAATAATAATAATAATAATAATAATAATAATAATAATAATAATAATGACATGAATCTATATAGAAACATTTTTCTTTACAGACCGAGAAGTATTTTTCTATGAAAAGTTAAAATGGATGTATTATTATCATTAATAAAATAACATAAATTTTTATGAAAAAAAAAATTTCTTTAAGGCCGGAGAAAATTTTTTTTTTTCATGACAAGTTAAAATGGAAGTATTATTAATAATAATAATAATAATAATAATAATAATAATAATAATAATAATAATAATAATAATAATAATAATAATAATAATAATGACGTGAATCTATATAGAAACATTTTTCTTTACAGACGGAGAAATATTTTTCTATGAAAATTTAAAATGGAAGTATTATTATTATTATTAATAACTATGGCGTCAAGTTTTTTTATATTCTTCCTTTTCTTTTTTCGACAAATTATATACACCATAATAATATATTACGTTGTTTATTTTTGAAAAGTTCATCATCATTATTTAAAGATATTTCTTCATTAAAAAATGGTACAATACATTTATTGTAATCAATAAAAATTCTATGTTGTTGTCTGTTCGTTTTAGTTTCTTGAGTAATGATATATTTTGTTGAAGACGGGACTTTTTTCATCAGGAAAAATTAGATTTTTTTAGAAAAATAATAAAATATTCTCCTATTTTCTTTTGATAAAAATAATCATCATTTATGTTTTTTATAAATATTTTATCAATTATTATTCTTGCTAAAAAATAATAATTATTATTACCTAAAATAATTTTTTTGATTTTTCAATTTCTTCCTCTGTAGTTTTCAAATTTTTTTTTACTAATTAACTGTGAATGGTTTTTATTTTATAAAAAAAATAAATATATTTTATTATTTTATTATTAATTAAAACTAATAATGACTATATCATTACTTAAAATAACCTTTATCAAATGACTAAAAACATTTTTTTTATTTCATTATTATTACCAGAAAAATAATATTCTATACCATCACCATCACGTGTTTTTATTTTATTATAGATAGATAGATTTAGATCTGGTATTATATAGTTATTTATATATATATATATATATATATATATATATATATATATATATATATATATATATATATATATATATATATATATATATATATATATATATATAAATAAATAAAAACATTTCACATGTTTATTTTTCAATTTTTGTTTGAATGAATTTAATACAATACTAAAAAATATCATTACCAATTTGGTTTTTATCATCCTATATTATTATTCACAAAATACCATTTTTATAATAAATATAAATAAATATATTTCAAATAAATGAAAAAATTCAAAACGTATAAATTATACATTTTATATATTATATTTTTTTATTAATAAAATTTATTTCAATTTATAAATATTGCATGATTTTTTAACTACATAAAAAATATATATTTAGATAAAAATGCATGTTTGAAATTTAATTCAATATTTTTTTATCCAAGAGGATTTGTAAGTATACCTACATACAAAATTTCATTTGTATTTTCATTACATACACAAAATACAAATGGTCTATTTAGATCAATATAATCACCACACCTATCCACCATACAACAATACGCTTCAGCTTCAATTGTCGTTCCTTTTTCATCATTATTAATCTCTACGATATTTTCTAAATGTACATTTTCCATCCCTTTACCGATATCACAATTTTCTTCAAACATTCTGTGATAATTCGAACCCCTTTCGAATAAAAAATTCAATTCGGGTATTTTTTTCATTGTCTCATCCAAATTATATTGCTTTTTAAATTTAAATTTTGGCATATAAATATTAACATATACCTTATTTCGTCCATTTTCGTTCATATTCTTTATAACATTACTCATGTTGGGAATAATATTTTCATTTAATTCTTTAGCCGTAGATATTTTATCTAGTAAAATTACAAACATGGAATAATGACCAGGAGGATTTTTATATGGAAACCGATAAATGTTACATTGTAAATCTCCAAATTTATGATTATTTATCATTTTTATAGTAGTCAAATCACGGTTCAGCATGGGAACTTCTATTTTTTTATTTTCTGAAAGGAAAAATGTTCCGTCTCGAGTATATTTTTCTAAAAACTTTGCTTTCCATAATCCCGTCATCTTGGATTTAGAACAAATAATATATTTATAACAATCACTAAATGACAAATAAGTTGCTTTGTCTATGAAATCTTCAATCGTTTCAATTTCTTCTTCGGTACTGGGTTTTTTCATAATTTTAAAGTTTTGTATTATTTTCTTTACGTTATTTTTAAATTTTTCCCCAACAAAATCTATTTCTGGTTCAGAAACAAGAAATAGTGCAGATTCTTCTTCGAATGGTACTACTGTATTATCATCATCATCATCATCTTTTTCTTTCGTAATATGTTGTAGTAGCGCATTTTTTACATTTTCATGTTGGTTTAATTTTTTCAAAGTTTCACCGTCCGCCCCCAATGCTAACATTCTCAATACATTCAATATACAATTACGACCTAATACTGCATTTTCGTGATTATCCAAATTTTCAACTATTTTTAAAAATATAGAGTTGTTTTCATCACTGATATTTTTCTTCTTAGAGTTATCCATGATGATAATAATGAAAAATCTACTACTGCTGCTGCTGCTACTACTGCTGCTGCTGCTGCTGCTGCTGCTGTTAATAATGCTCTAATACCATCAATCCATGTTTATATACACAACAAAACTATACTCAAAAAATAACCTTTTTTGAAAAGCAAGCATTTTTTTATATATTAATGAATTAAACAATATTTTTTATAATATATATATATATATATATATATATATATATATATATATATATATATATATATATATATATATATATATATATATATATATATATATATATATATATATAATCAGAAAGCTACAAACGTCCTTTAATATCCAATTCACTCTACCTCGGAAGTAATATATTTTCATATATGTTACCGAAGGGGAATTTTTAGTTGATAATAAGTCCACCGTCCCGTGGGGTCGAACCAGCGACGGACGAGGAATTAGGACTACAGTGACACACTAACCAGTCGGCCGACTGGTTAGTGTGTCACTGTAGTCCTGATTCCTCGTCCGTCGCTGGTTCGACCCCACGGGACGGTGGACTTATTATCAACTAAAAATTCCCCTTCGGTAACACATATGAAAATATATTACTTCCGAGGTAGAGTGAATTGGATATTAAAGGACGTTTGTAGCTTTCTGATTATATATGAATCACGGTGATGTGATAAATAGTCATATATATATATATATATATATATATATATATATATATATATATATATATATATATATATATATATATATATATATATATATATATATATATATATATATATATATATATATATATATATATATATATATATATATATATATATATATATATATATATATATATATATATATATATATATATATATATATATTTTTTTTTTTTTATTTAAATAAATCCAAGTTGACGTATTAACTCAATGTAAATTAGATTTTTATCTTTAAATTCTCTTTGGAATATCGATGGTAATTTATTACTTTTATTATTCTTATAAATAAAAAAATAATAATTATAAATTAAATGGGAGATGTTGTCTTTGTTAACTATTTGTTTAAATAATCCAAGTTGGTGCATTAACAACTCAATATAAATTATTTTTCTTTTGTCTTGAAATATAATAACTGGTGATGATGGTATTCTCCATTTTTTTAAATGATTTTTATTTTTATTATAAAAAAAAATACCTTTATCATTTTGGTTTTTATCATCCATTTTATTATATATATATATTACTATATATATTCACAACACCAATTATATATTTTTTATTATATATATTATATTATTTTATTTATATTTTTTTTAATATAATAAATAACATATTTATTATCATTTTTTAATTAAAATCTTTAATATATATAAATAAAAAAATTATAATTTTAAACCATTTTTCATCCCATTTTTTTTCTATTTATATCGAAAAAGTTTTCCAATTAGAATTTTTTCATGGGACAAAGTTTATAATATTAATAGAGTTCATAATATGTATAATACATATTACTACTTTTAGGCTATAATATATGCAAAAAAGTTAATATTAACAAAAAGTAATATACATTTCCATGTTATTCCCGCACTCCGGATTTTTTCTTTTCTTCAGATTTTTTCATTAATCATTTTTAATAGTTACTTTGGGTAATAACGGGTGTCCAAACAGGGTGGAAGGTAAAAAATTAATAAATTCATTTAAAAAATCATCGGTATGATTTTTATGATCTTTTTTATTTTCAAATTCGCATTTTAAATGCAACATACAATGAAATATAATTAACGACATATTTACTAGACTGACACCCACACCAAACAAGTTACTATTAAAATGATTTATCGTGCTGGTATCGAGGGTGGTGCGAAATAAAGGTCTTTGCGCCCGTAAAACGACAAATCTTTTATCGCTATAAACCAGTTGATTATTTTCCATTTTTACGCTTATGGCATTTGTATCTAATTTGTTAACTACGCTATTATTATAAGTTATAGATGAAACGGCAGGAGGATTTAAAAGTTGAATGTTCTCATTATTATTATTATTATTATTAGTATTTTCTAAAAAGTTTGTAAATTCTTCGCGAAAATAATAAAGATTAATATAATTGCCATTTATATCGTAAGATATATATTCTTCATTCTCGGGTTGTTTTAATTTATAATTG
This sequence comes from Macrobrachium rosenbergii, assembly GCA_039081455.1. Classification (NCBI taxonomy): domain Eukaryota; kingdom Metazoa; phylum Arthropoda; class Malacostraca; order Decapoda; family Palaemonidae; genus Macrobrachium; species Macrobrachium rosenbergii. The sequence continues at coordinate 41,628 of JANJGK010005071.1, forward strand.
TTGAGATATCGATCTTGTAGTAATATATTATTATTATTATTAATAATAATATTGTCATTTTCATTTAATGAATAAACTTTTATTTCTTTTTTTACTATATTTAAAAAAAAACTCATTAAATATAAATTTATCAATAAAATTAAAAATATCTATAAATTTTAAATAAGCATTATATTTTGCTAAAAGAGTAAAATAATTTGTCCAATTATTATACATAATTATATTACGTCTTCGACATTGTTCAACATCTGCGTAAATTAAAGTAACTATAGGAGTGGCTTTAATAATGTTTGAAAAACTTAACGCTTTATATATATTATTAACTCGCATTTCTAATATACGTAAACTCTCCTTGATTGGAATTGTATCATCATCATCATCATCATTATTATTATTATTATTATTATTATTATTATTATTATTATTATTATTATTATTTTCTTTTTTAAAATGAAATTTATCATTTATATATTTTGAATTTTTCTTTTTTTCATTAGGAAGTCTTTTTTTTTCTTAAAATGTTATTATTTTCATTATTTTTATTTTTTTTATTATTAATATTATTATTACTCATTTTTTTATATTATTAATAAAAAATATATTTATTTGACAATATTTTAAATTTTTATGAATCATGATGGATTTGTTATTATTATTATTATTATTATTATTATTATTATTATTATTATTATTATTATTATTATTATTATTATTATTATTATTATTATTATTATTACCTCCAGTTTAGCTTGTCAAAAAATATTTCTCCATTTGAAAAGGAATATATATTTTTTCATAAAAAAAATTTAATATATATACTTTTTAATAATTTTACGAATCATGATGGATCTATTGTTATTATTATTATTACTATTATTATTAGAGAAAATATTTTTTGTCAAGCTAAACTGGAGGTAATCATCATAATAATAATAATAATAATAATAATAATAATAATAATAATAATAATAATGACATAAATTTTTATGAAAAAAAAATTTCCTTTACAGACAGGGAAAATTTTTTTTTTGTCAAAAGTTAAATTGGAAGTATTTTATTAATAAAATAATAATAATAATAATAACAGCAACAGTAAATACACCATGATTCATTAGTAAAAAGAGTGAGATGAGGAAGGAAAAAATGGAAAAATAAAATAAAATGTAAAAAATCCAAAATCATTTTTCATGTATGGTGGGTGGTAAAAATGTCAAGCTTAAAAGTTTTTCCTTTATCTTTTTTCATTTTGTAATTTTCTCATCGGGCTTGTTTCTATACTATTTGGTCAAATTCTTTTTGATCATATAGTATTTTGGATATATATATATATATATATATATATATATATATATATATATATATATATATATATATATATATATATATATATATATATATATATATATATATATATATATATATATATATATATATATATATATATATATATATATATATATGATGTTGATTTTTATATGATATAATTGAAAATAAAGAACATTATTTTAATAAAATATTTTATTATATATATCAGGAAAACAAAGATACTAGAAAATATTTTATAAATAAAAAACTAATAATTTTTTAATAATGATTTTTTAGCTTCTAAAAATTCAGCAGAATTATCATCAATTTCTTCAAGATTAATCGTAATTCCATCATTTTCTAAAGATTTGCGTATAAAATCCCAATTATTACGTTTTATTTCATCCGTTATACAAAGTTTCATGAATAAATTAACATTGCTACTAATAAAGATATAACCAAACCACACATCTTCTTCGCGGTTATAATTTCCAAAATATTCAATAAAAAGATGAGAATTTTCATATTTTACACGACCAATTATATGAAAAAGTCTAATATCGCTGGATATTGTTGACTTTTCATCTTAAAAAAAATAGAGTCTATCAAAATCCTCTGAATAAATCGTAAACGTTAATAACTTGTTGGGATCATCCCATCGAGCCTGTTCTTGAGGAGTTACTATTCGAGTCAATTCCATTTGACCCCATAATAATACTTGACATAAACCATCATAATTGTTAACGTTTTTAAAGTTGGGTTCTTGATTCATTTTTTAATTAACCTCCCTTTTATTTCAAAAAACACAAATATATTTAATATATATATATATATATATATATATATATATATATATATATATATATATATATATATATATATATATATATATATATATATATATATATATATATATATATATATATATATATATATATATATATATATATATATATATATATATATATATATATATATATATATATATATATATATATATATATATATATATATATATATATATATATATATATATATATATATATATATATATATATATATATATATATATATATATATATATATATATATATATATATATATATATATATATATAAATTTATTTAATATATAAAGTTAAATTTTTCTAACTATTTTGAACTACAATAATGATTTTATTTGTATCAAACACTTTTCTTTAAAACCATACTGTAAATGAATGAATAATGAATCATAATAATGAAAGGCGACTCTTTTTGAGAGTTGTTTTCAATTTTGTATAAATTTTTATTTAACTCTTATGACGACCTATAATCATTTTTTAAAATTAAATATAAAATTTTTTTGACATCATCATTAGTCTTTTTTTTCTACTTCATTTTCATTTTTATAAAATCATCATTGAAACATTGTATTAAATCTCTATTTCATCATCATCATCATTTTCATATTCTTCCTTTTTTCATTATTATTTTGAAAAAAATTAATTTGGTTAGGTGAAAAAAGAATCAGTTACTATTTTTTTTGGATATGCGAAAACAAAAAATGATAAAAAATTTATTAAAAAAAGTTGTTTAATGCCATGAATAAAAATAATAACATTTTTAGCTACATTGATTATGAGAACGAAAAATATTTGTTGCCATTTTTCCCTCACCCCTTTGTGTATGTGAATAAAATAATGAAAAAAAAATATTGAAAAACTAATCCAATGAAATCATAAAAAAATTAAATCTTTAGTAAGAGGAAAGGAATAATACTTTTTTATATTATTATTATTTATTTTTATTTATTATTTAAAAATAATATAATAGTAATAATAATAATAATGACAAATTTTTTTTTTTTAATTTCTTTAGGGCCAGAGAAAATATTTTTTATGAAAAGTTAAAATGACAGTAATATATATAATAATAAAAATAATAATAATAATATAATAATAATAATAATAATAATAATAATAATAATAACAATAATAATAATAATAATAATAATAATAATAATAATAATAATAATATAATAATAATGATAATACTTCCATTTTAACTTTTCATAGAAAAATATTTCTCCGTCTGTAAAGAAAAATGTTTCTATATAGATTCATGTCATTATTATTATTATTATTATTATTATTATTATTATTATTATTATTATTATTATTATTATTATTATTATTATTATTATTATTATTATTATTATTATTAATACTTCCATTTTAACTTGTCATAAAAAAATCTTTTTTCTCTGGCCTTAAAGAAAATTTTTTTTTCATAAAAATTTATGTCATTTTATTATTAATAATAATACTTCCATTTTAACTTTTCATAGAAAAATATTTCTCTGTTTGTAAAGAAAAATGTTTCTATATAGATTCATGTCATTATTATTATTATTATTATTATTATTAATAATAATACTTCCATTTTAACTTTTCATAGAAAAATAATTCTCCGTAAGTAAAGAAAAATGTTTCTATATAGATTCATGTCATTATTATTATTATTATTATTATTATTATTATTATTATTATTATTATTATTATTATTATTAATACTTCCATTTTAACTTTTCATAGAAAAATATTTCTCCGTTTCTAAGGAAAAATGTTTCTATATAGATTATTATTATTATTATCATTATTATTATTATTATTAATAATAATACTTCCATTTTAACTAGTCATAAAAAAAATCTTTTTTCTCTGGCCTTAAAGAAAAATTTTTTTTTTCATAACAATTTATGTCATTTTATTAATAATAATAATACTTAAATTTTCACTTGTCATAAAAAAAATCTTTAAGACCGGAAAAAAATCTTTTTTTCATAACAATTTATGTCATTATCATTAATAATAATACTTCCATTTTAACTTTTCATAGAAAAATATTTCTCCGTCTGTAAAGAAAAATGTTTCTATAAAGATTCATGTCATTATTATTATTATTATTAATACTTCCATTTTAACTTTTCATAAAAAAAATCTTTTCTCCAGTCTGAAAGAAAAATTTTTTTTCTATAAAAATTTATCTTATTATTAATTATAATAATAATAATAATAATAATAATAATAATAATAATAATAATAATAATAATAATAATAATAATAATAATAATAATACTTCCATTTTAACTTTTCATAGAAAAATATTTCTCCCTCTGTAAAGAAAAATGTTTCTATAAAGATTCATGTTATTATTATTATTATTATTAATACTTCCATTTTAACTTTTCATAAAAAAAATCTTTTCTCCAGTCTGAAAGAAAAATTTTTTTTCCATAAAAATTTATCTCATTATTAATAATAATAATAATAATAATAATAATAATAATAATAATAATAATAATAATAATAATAATAATAATAATAATAATAATAATAATAATAATAATAATAATAATAATACTTCCATTTTAACTTTTCATAGAAAAATATTTCTCCGTCTGTAAAGAAAAATGTTTCTATAAAGATTCATGTCATTATTATTATTAATACTTCCATTTTAACTTTTCATAAAAAAAATCTTTTCTCTCAGGTCTTAAAGAAAAAAAATTTTTTCATAAAAATTTATCTCATTATTAAAAATAATAATAATAATAATAATAATAATAATAATAATAATAATAATAATAATAATAATAATAATAATAATAATAATAATAATAATAATAATATTTCCATTTTAACTTTTCATAAAAAAAAAATCCTTTCTCTCCGGTCTTAAAGAAAAAAAATTTTTTATGAAAATTTGTGTCATTAATAATAATAATAATAATAATACTACTTTTCATAAAAAATCTTTTTTCTTTGGCCTTAAAGAAAAATTTTTTTCATTAAAATTTATGTCATTTTTAATTAATAATAATAATACTTCCATTTTAACTTTTCATAGAAAAATATTTCTCCGTCTGTAAAGAAAAATGTTTCTATATAGATTCATGTCATTATTATTATTATTATTAATAATACTTCCATTTTAACTTTTCATAGAAAAATATTTCTCCGTCTGTAAAGAAAAATGTTTCTATATAGATTTATGTCATTATTATTATTATTATTATTATTATTATTATTATTATTATTATTATTATTATTATTATTATTATTATTATTATTATTATTATTATTATTATTAATACTTCCATTTTAACTTTTCATAAAAAAAAATCTTTTCTCTGGTCTTAAAGGAAAAAAATTTTTTCATAAAAATTTTTCTCATTATTAATAATAATAATAATAATAATAATAATAATAATAATAATAATAATAATAATAATAATAATAATAATAATAATAATACTTCCATTTTAACTTTTCATAAAAAAAAATTTTTTCTCCGGTCTGAAAGAAAAAAAATTTTCCATAAAAATTCGTGTCATTTTTAATAATAATAATACTACTACTTTTTATAAAAAATCTTTTTTCTCTGGCCTTAAAGAAAAATCTTTTTTTCATAAAAATTTATGTCATTATTAATAATAATAATACTTCCATTTTAACTTTTCATAAAAAAAAATCTTTTTTCTCCGGTCTTAAAGAAAAAAACTTTTTTCATAAAAATTTATCTCATTATTAATAATAATAATAATAATAATAATAATAATAATAATAATAATAATAATAATAATAATAATAATAATAATAATAATAATAATAATAATACTTCCATTTTAACTTTTCATAAAAAAAAATTTTTTCTCCGGTCTGAAAGAAAAATTTTTTTCCAAAAAAATTCGTGTCATTTTTAATAATAATAATACTACTACTTTTTCTAAAAAATCTTTTTTCTCTGGCCTTAAAGAAAAATCTTTTTTTCATATAAATTTATGTCATTATTAATAATAATAATACTTCCATTTTAACTTTTCATAAAAAAAAATCTTTTCTCACTGGTCTTAAAGAAAAAAACTTTTTTCATAAAAATTTTTCTCATTATTATTAATAATAATAACAATAATAATAATACTTCCATTTTAACTTTTCATAAAAAAATCTTTTTTCTCCGGTCTGAAAGAAAAAGTTTTTTTCTTAAAAATTTGTCATTATTAATAATAATAATAATAATAATAATAATGTGAGTAATAAAAATCCACAATTATATAGTAAATATATTACTATGTAAAAAATCAAAGACTTTCGAACACCTGAACGGTGTTCCTCATCAGTGTTAACGTTAAAATGCAGTCTGACTGCATTTTAACGTTAACACTGATGAGGAACACCGTTCAGGTGTTCGAAAGTCTTTGATTTTTTACATAGTAATATATTTACTATATAATTGTGGATTTTTATTACTCAGATTGTTTTTCACGAAATTGTGAATCTATTAGCAATAATAATAATAATAATAATAATAATAATAATAATAATAATAATAATAATAATAATAATAATAATAATAATAATAATAATAATAATAATAATAATAATACTTTTCATAAAAAATCTTTTTTCTCTGGCCTTAAAGGAAAATCTTTTTTTCATAGAAATTTATGTCATTATTAATAAAAAATAATACTTCCATTTTCACTTTTCATTAAAAAAAATCTTTTCTCTCCGGTCTTAAAGAAAAAAACTTTTTTCATAAAAATTTATCTCATTAATAATAATAATAATAATAATAATAATAATAATAATAATAATAATAATAATAATAATAATAATAATAATAATAATAATAATAATAATAATAATAATACTTCCATTTTAACTTTTCATAAAAAAATCTTTTTTCTCCAGTCTGAAAGAAAAAAAATTTTTCATAAAAATTTGTGTCATTAATAATAATAATAATAATAATAATAATAATAATAATAATAATAATAATAATAATAATAATAATAATAATAATACTTTTCATAAAAATCTTTTTTCTCTGGCCTTAAAGAAAAATCTTTTTTTCATAAAAATTCATGTCATTATTATTAATAATAATAATACTTCCATTTTAACTTTTCATAAAAAAATCTTTTCTCTCCGGTCTTAAAGAAAAAAAGTTTTTTCATAAAAATTTATGTCATTTTATTATTAATAATAATAATAATAATAATAATACCTCCATTTTAACTTTTCATAAAAAAATCTTTTTTCTCCAGTCTGAAAGAAAAAAATTTTTTTATAAAAATTTGTGTCATTATTAATAATAATAATAATAATAATAATAATAATAATAATAATAATAATAATAATAATAATAATAATAATAATAATAATAATAATAATAATAATAATAATAATAATAATACTTTTCATAAAAATCTTTTTCTCTGGCCTTAAAGAAAAATCTTTTTTTCATAAAAATTGATGTCATTATTATTAATAATAATAATACTTCCATTTTAACTTTTCATAAAAAAAATCTTTTCTCTCCGGTCTTAAAGAAAAAAAAATTTTAATAAAAATTTATGTCATTTTATTAATAATAATAATAATAATAATAATAATAATAATAATAATAATAATAATAATAATAATAATAATAATAATAATAATACTTCCATTTTAACTTGTCATAAAAAAAATCTTTTCTCTCCAGTCTTAAAGAAAAAATTTTTTTCATAAAATTTGTCATTATTTTTTTATTAATAATAATAATAATAATAATAATAATAATAATAATAATAATAATAATAATAATAATAATAATAATAATAATAATAATAATAATAATAATAATAATACTTTCATTTTAACTTTTTATAAAAAATATCTTCTCCGTCTGTAAAGGAAAATTGTTCTATATAGATTTATGTCATTATTATTATTATATTATTATTATTAAACATTTTCTAAAGTTTTTAAATTGTGAAAAATTCATCAAAATGTTTTTTCAAAGTGGTTAAATAAATATAAATGTAATAAATTTTTTTATTATTAAAGGCAAAATCTCTTGTTAAAATTTTAAATCTAGTTTTCGGAGATAATCGAGGGAAATGTATATTTTACGTATTATTATCACCATCATCATCTTTTGATAATATATTTCCATACATAATATCAGGCTTTGTATCTAAACTAATAATAATGTTTTTCAAATCTTTGCGATTTTTATGAGTAGAGCATTTATCAATGTTTATTTTTGTATGAGGATAAAAAGAAGAAGAAATTTTTCTTATCCCTTTGATTTTTTCTTCTTGGATTAAAGAATTTTCATCGTAATAATTAAATTCGAAGTTTTTATTACTTTGAATAACAAATTCTAAATTGCGTGGACGAATTTTGGTTGGGTGTTCAGATAGTAATAATATATGTATAATTGATGTATTTGTTATCGAATGAGTAGAACACATTATCGTTTTATAATCTAATAACCATTTGGATTTTAAACTATTTCTCAGCTTGAGTTTGATGGGCTTTAAAAATATTTCATTATTAATAGGTATACTGATCTCATCATTATCACTTTTACTATTTTCACTCATTAATTTACTTTCAGTAATAGAGTCATCATCATTAATAATAGTGGTCAAATTATCATCATCAAAAGATGTTGTAGCTATCGTTGTTGTTATTAACAAAACAATGGTAGTCAATGGTAATACTAATTTACTCATTTTTTAATTATAAAAAAATATCAATTTATTGAGTATTTTTTTTTAAAGTAATTAATAATGAAATGTAGATATGAGAATAAAAAAACCATCTATTTTTATTTTATTATATTATATTATTATATATTTTATACATATTTATTATATACATACATACATACATATAAATATATAAAAAGTAAAAATTATATTATTTTTTTAACAATATTTATCTATTTTAAATTCTAATAAAAAATTATTCAGAGGTTGATAATCTTTACCAAACATCATTACATTACATTCTGTTAAATTACTATTTAATTTGATGCCCATTAAATTTGGAAAGGAAGTGGGTAAAATTGATGATTTAAATTTGTTACTGGGATAAAAAATAGTTTTATTTTCTTTACATATTACTTTAATAATTTGATGATTTTCAAATTTATGATTCAGTTTTAAAAGAATACAGGGATATTCTTTATTAAATCCCCAATCATCAATGTAACAATCTCGGGGCCACGTTTTATTAAATTGTTTGTTACAACCAGTTTTATTCGTAAAACAATAATCAATAAATGGTTGTATTTCATCATTCTGTAATTTTATATAATTTTTTACTTTTTCTTTTGATAAATATATCTTTTGTTCTTGAATAATAATTTTTAAATGTTTATCAAGAAGATTTATTGTACTGTTATTATTATTATCATCATCATCATAATCAATTGTACGATTATTTTCTTCACTATTATTGTTATTATTATTATTAATGATAACCGTTGAACCGTCATAATGATTAGTTTCTTCACTATCATCATCATCATAATACTAATTAATAATTGTCAAATCATCATAATCAATTGTACGATTATTTTCTTCACTATCATCATTATTATTATCATCATCATCATATAAAATTTCATAACAAAAATCATCATCCTCACAATCATCATGTTTCTCATTTTCATCATTGTCGTCACTTGATGATAGCATTGTTGTTGTTGTTGTTAATGTATTTTTATTATCCTTTACTGTAGTAGTATTTGCTTTAATGGTAATATTTGTTGCTCCCGTCGTTGTTATTGTAACAAATTCATAACTCGTTTCATCTTCAATATTTCCTATGGTAGTAATATTAGCAGTTTGATTGGTAACAAATTCATCTGTATAATTATTATTATTATCATTTTATAAAAATGATGATAAACGGGTATACCAATAATACTGAACAATGAGAGAATTATTACAACAACAACTAAACAGAAAATGCAAAATTGTTGATTA
>JANJGK010005073.1:0-2500 GCA_039081455.1 Macrobrachium rosenbergii
AGAGATTAATATTCGTGTACAGGCACGCAGTACTAAATTGTCTGAGGTAATATTACAGCAAAATATAACTCTTGAGTATAAACAGTGAGCGTGGTACCATGTGGGCTCAAAGGCTTTTAAATTTCACCTTTATAATTTCACTAATCTGATACAATTTTTCATTTCCAGAGACTCGTCTCCTTGAATAAACAAGTAAAAAATGCTCCGAGGTCTCTTCGTTGCAATCGAGTTCTATGTACAGCCGCTACAGCTTATAATCAAGGCCACCGAAAATAGATCTACCTGTCGGTGGTCTCAGTATTATGCTGAATGAACCGCGGCCCGTGAAACTTTAACCACGGGCCACTTGTGGCCTATCCTATATCGTTACCAGAAGCACGATTATGGCTAACTTTAACCTTAAATACAATAAAAACTAATGAGACTAGAGGGGTGCAATTTGGTGGAGGATGGATGATCAACATACCAATTTGCAGCCCTTTAGCCTCGGTAGTTTTTAAGATCTGAGGCGGACAGAAAAAATTTCGGACAGAAAAAAGTGCGGACAGAAAAAAGTGTGGACAGAAAAAAAATTGCGGACAGAAGAAATTGCGGACAGAAAAAAATTCGGTCAGAAAAACTGCGTACAGAAAAACTGCGGACAGAATAAAGTGCAGGCGGACAGACAAAGCCGCACAATAGTTTTCTTTTACAGAAAACTAAAAGCACTTAGTTTCAGGCAAGCTAAATATATTCTTCCTATTTAAAGACAGATTTTTCATACCTTCCCCTCCAAGTTCAAAACAATTTGCAAGTCTATTGAACTGCAGATGATAAAAGGAATTACTGAGGCTATTTTTGAAATGTTTAATATTTCACTAATATCTTATTCAATATTTTTCAAGATTACATATTTTTACGAATAGTTCTATTACATTACAGTTTTTCTATCAGTATCTTATGAGAACTGTTTAAAAATCAAACTGAAAATAATAATTGTTTAAGCATAATCTTTTACGCCAAATGGGGACGGTCCTCAGAACAAAAGCCCCTGAAGAATAAATTCGACATTTTTTTTATGGGTTCATCTAGGCGATAATTGATTTGAATTTTTATATCTATGCTTGTACTGATTATCCTTTAATTATCTGCATTCTCTCACTCTGTCTATCATCGTATTTTTCATGGGATTCCTTTCTTTCCTTTCTCTCAAGACTTCCGATTATACACATTTCGTCAGAATGATCCTTTCTAGTTTTCTGTAAAAGGAAACTACTGTGCCCGCTTTGTCTGTCCGTCCTCACTTTTACTGTCCGCACATTTTCTGTCCGCCCTCTGATCTTAAAAACTATTGAGGCTAGGGGGCTGCAAATTGGTATATTGATCACCCACTCTCCAATCATCAAATATACCAAATTGCTACCCTCTAGCCTCAGTTGTTTTTATTTTATTTCAGGTTAAAATTAGTCATAATCGTGCTTCTGGCAACGATACAGGACAGGCCACCATCGGGCAGCGGTTCATATAGCATTATACCGAGACCACCGGAAGATAGATCTATTTTCGGTGCCCTTCATTATACGCCGTACAGAAAACTCGATTGCGCCGTAGAAACTTCGGCCCATTATTTACTTGTTCTTTCTGTGAACCCAAATCTCTCAAAAACACTTTTCATTTTTCAATTCGATGTCTCTTTCCCCTCCGAGCTTCCTGACACTTCATTTATTATATTAATGATTCATAATCCACGTAAAAAATATGCTTCATATCTATAAGGAAGAGGAGGTTCAAGAAGTATCTCATATATTCTCATATATACTCATGAACACTTCAGTTCCTCCTTGGTATCAATAATCAGTGTTAAATTGCCTGTAATTATGATTCATTTCTATTTCACTCACACGTTTTAAGCGAAAATACATCGAAGTCAGATGAGCAGACCCAGGAACTCTAACTTCACACTGAAGATGTAAACTCAGCTGAGCTCTACTCGAAAAAAAAAAAAGTAAAAATACTCCGAAGTTTCTTCGTCGCAATCGAGTTTTCTGTACAGCGTATAATAAAGGCCACCAAAATTAGATCTATCTTTCAGTGGTCTCTGTACAATGCTGTATGCTGTATGAGCCGCGGCCAACGAAACTTTAACAACGGCCTTGTGGTGGACTATTCTATATCGTTACCAGAAGCATCGATTATGGCTAACTTTAACCTTAAATATAATAAAAAGTACTGAGGCTAGAGAGCTGCAATTTGGCATGTTGATGATTGGAGGGTGGATGATCAACAAACCAATTTGCAGCCCTCTACCGTCAGTAGCTTTTAAGATTTGAGGGCGGCCAGAAAAAGTCCGGACAGAATAAAGTGCAGATGGGCAGACAAAGCCGGCACAATAGTTTTCTTTTACAGAAAACTATAAGCAATTATACCTATCAACAGGATGAGGATACACATCAGAAGAACAGTTGAATGTGGAACACTCTTGAATCTTCACCTGATCGTGAGTTTATCCACAGCTTCTAGT
>JANJGK010005073.1:7500-17500 GCA_039081455.1 Macrobrachium rosenbergii
AAAGTGCAACGACTTACTGTCCTTTACTTAGTAAGGCGAAAGGCCTAGCACCACTCCATCGTTTTCACTTTCCTTCGTCGCATTGCCTTAATTTATATATTCATCACGTTCCATATTTTCGTAAGTCAGTTACACACACACACACACACATACACACACACACACACACACACACACACACACACACACACACATATATATATATATATATATATATATATATATATATATATATATATATATATATATATATATATATATATATATATATACTGTATATATAAATCTTAGCCTACAATGCCTTACTTGCTACCTACAAACTACGCCAGAAACAGGTCGTTACCACCCAAATGGCATATCATTCCCTTTTGTGCATGTGAACTGGAAATTACGGAACTAGCTAATTAACTCTACTTACTGGTCCATACGAATTAACTCCAGAACTGCGTCAGGGCATAAGTAACAAGACACAATAAATTTACTAAAAAACCTCCCACGTTTATATGTTTACGTTTTTCCTCACAGACTGCAGCCTCAGCGTTGTATTTTAGTCTTTTTTTGGTTTTATTTACGAAAAACATCGTCTACATTTCCTCATAAATTGCAGCCTAAGCTGTGTATTTTAGCCTTTTTTGGTTTTATTTAGGAAAAGTGTCGTGTACGTTTTGTGTGTGTGTGTGTGTTTTAACGGTAACTCAACAGTTGGTTTTCCCTACGTAATGAAAATGCATTTTTAACTTTCCATCTGTGTTAGTCTCTATAACTTTCTTGGGAGATATTTGTAACCTCGTAAATCTCTAATCTCTAATCTCTCTTTCTCTCTCTCTCTCTCTCTCTCTCTCTCTCTCTCTCTCTCTCTCTCTCTCTCTCTCTCTCTCTCTCTCTCAGACGCAATATTTTCGAAATTCTTTTGACCTCAGTTGAATCAATATGGCCAGTGCCTTTGCTGTATTTGCCTAAGGGATTTTGAAAACTATACGCATCTCTCTCTCTCTCTCTCTCTCTCTCTCTCTCTCTCTCTCTCTCTCTCTCTCTCAGGAGCAACATGAACGAAAATCTCGTCTTCTATTCAGTTATATTTGTATTTCTAATTAACTAACCTTATTAATAAGCCAATACACATACATACATACATCGTTTGAAAGTAGAACAAATGAACCAGTGACTGGAATAAGAGTTCCTAAACAACTCTTTATTCGTTTTTACAATTGTTCCTAAACGTAACATAATCTTACAAATACCCTTAAAAAAGTTACGTATCATGTCAAGATTAGGTAATCCACTCGCAGCAGGGTTCGCTATTCTTGACAAGATTATTCGGTTCGTTATTCTTTACGTGGGAATAATCGGGTTCGCTGTTCTAGACATGAACACATAAACACTTCGGTACCAGACATTTGATCTCCCAGGGGCTAGTACTAAAAAAGGCGAAACACATTTGACCCCCGGGGGCTAGTACTAAACACGGCGAAACAGTGTCGATGAGTCACTGCTTCGGCTTGTTTAGTACTAGCCCTCATGTGGAGTTGGAGTTCGGACCGGAAAGGGTTGGCCATTCTTTTCATGGGGATCATTGGGTTCTCTGTTCTTGACATGGAGATGTTGGGTTCGCTAATTTTGACATGATCCAGAATTATTTAATGAAATAGAAAGCTTCTAGGGAATAGAAAATGAACTAATAATAAAGGAATGTAAGGTACTTACCCATGGAAGTTGAATATATGCACTACCACGCGTGAAGATCCAGGTACCACCAATAGCTGCTAACTGCTTTCGTCAATCACGGCCAAAGTGGAACTGAAAGAAAGAGCTGAATAGCGCCGTTAACTGACCTCGGAAACGGAATGAAATGGAATATAGAGTTTAGGCCAAAGGCCAAGCACTGGGGCCTATCAGGTCATTCAGCGCTGGAAAGCAAATTGAGAGTAGGCAGGTTTGAAAGGTGTAACAGGAGGAAAACCTAGCTGTTGCACTTTGAAATCATTGTTAGGAGAGGGTGGATAGCAAGATGGAAGAAAGATAATATGAATGGAGGTACAGTAAAAGGAATGAAAGAGGTTGCAGCTTGGGGCCGAAGGAACGCTGCAACGAACCTTTAGTAATGCCTACGCTGCACTCCGTGAGGTGCACTGACGGCACTAACCCCCTACGGGGTCCTCGGAAACACTGAAGTCAGTAAAAGTGGAGATGGGGGAGAGCAGAACTAAAAATAAATAAATAGATAAATAACGAAAACGCGTGTGAGGAAAACTGTAGATAAAATTTATATTTCATGCATTTATTTCTCAAGTACTAAATGACTGATATACGGTGACGTGTGAAATACTGTGCCTCAGTAAAATAAAGGATTTATTATTTATTAATTTTTTGTTGGGGGGCCAGGGGGTGGCCGGCTATCTGCTTTGTCAAATGAAAAAAGTTCTATTTAAAGGGACTGCACTAAGCCCGTTCATTTTGTGAGGTCAACTGTAAGTCATTTTTCGACTTTCATAAAAAGGAATTTCCATGGGATTACTGCATCCTTTGCTCGATGAAAGCGAATGACAGTCCATAATTATACTTAGCCTTATAGGAAAACAATTCACTGTAATGACATTTAATCTGATTTTCAATCAATTTTAACTCTTCATTTGATTTTTTTTTGTAACAGGTCTCTATAAGGTGTCAATATTAAGATAAAAAAGGGTTATATATATATATATATATATATATATATATATATATATATATATATATATATATATATATATATATATATATATATATATATATATATATATATATAAATTTATATTTATATACATATATATGTGTATATATATATATATATATATATATATATATATATATATATATATATGTATATATAGTGCTAAAATATAAGAAAAGAAACCATAAAAAAAATATGTCAACAATGTTTTTTTCCGGGCTTCATTTATATTCTTCAAACGACATACCGGAATCTTTACCCTCGAAGCGAGTTTTATAAAACAAAAAATAAACTGTAGTATATCAGCGTAGCCTTCAAATGGCGAACATGAGCATGACAGAATTCAAAATTCCCCAGAGAGCCTTTGGCAGCCTGTGCCCTTCAACGCTCCACATTTTCACGGAGCGTAATGCTGAAATGAGTAAACGAGGGTGCTAATTATGCTCATTTCCTCTGGGTATAACTCTCTCCCTCTCTCTCTTATTAGGTATATAGCGTTACACTTCGAGGACGAATCTCTCACATGTCACAATCCTTTAACTCTCTCTCTCTCTATTTCCAGGTATAATTAGTATTGCCTTTCGAGGATTTAATCTTCCATGCCCCGCAAGCCTTTATGACTTTCTCTCTCTCTCTCTCTCTCTCTCTCTCTCTCTGTAGATATACGAATCATTAGCTCTTGACGAATAACCTCTCCAGCTCCACAACTCTTTAACTCTCTCTCTCTCTGGTTACCTGTCTGTCTATCTGCCAGTTTGCCTCTCTCTCTCTCTCTGTTTGCATGTCTGTCTTTTTGTCTGTCCGTCTGCCTCTCTCTCTCTCTCTCTCCCTCTCTCTGTTTGTTTGCCTGCTTGTCTGTCTGTCTGTCTGTATCTCTCTCTCTCTCTCTCTCTCTCTCTCTTTGTGGCCAATGCAAATACAGGCTTGTTGGCGTAGCTATTTTTCTTCACGAATGTGCCTTAAGAAAGTAATATATTGTTATATATTCCAGATGAAGAACAGAGAGAGAGAGAGAGAGAGAGAGAGAGAGAGAGAGAGAGAGAGAGAGAGAGAGAGAGAGAGAGAGAGCACCCAACTCATGGTAAAATATTTCAAATTTTCCAAAACACTTTAGGTTCTAATCGGGAAGAGATGATAAATCATTAATATATCGTCATTATATTTCCATCTTGAAAACCCTCAAATCAAAGTATAATGAGAGAGAGAGAGAGAGAGAGAGAGAGAGAGAGAGAGAGAGAGAGAGAGAGAGAGAGAGAGAGAGAGAGAGAGAGCACCCAACTCATGGTAAAATATTTCAAATTTTCCAAAACACTTTAGGTTCTAATCGGGAAGAGATGATAAATCATTAATATATCGTCATTATATTTCCATCTTTGAAAACCTCAAATCAAAGTATAATGAGAGAGAGAGAGAGAGAGAGAGAGAGAGAGAGAGAGAGAGAGAGAGAGCACCCAACTCATGGTAAAATATTTCAAATTTTCCAAAACACTTTAGGTTCTAATCGGGAAGAGATGATAAATCATTCAATATATCGTTATCATGTTTCCATCTTTGAAAAACCTCAAATCAAAGTATTATGACGAAGTACAAAGAAAAAGGACGAGGAACTAAGCAATTAAAACAAAAATCTCATCCGTTGAAAAACTTTTATTTTAGATATTCTATAAATGTATAAAATATCTAGTATTACATAATATCACGTACATAAGGAAATCATCACAAAAACAGTATGGAAACGAAAAAAGCACATTTCGACAACAAAAACTATTGTTTATGAGCTGTCTCTAAGATCATATAAACTTGGAAAAATATCTGTTGGATTCAACATGTATCGTAATTAGTTGAATTCTCGTAAAGTTCCATTCACGTACATTGATTGCCATTTATACACACGTACATACATGCATGCAAAACGTAAATACATACATAGACTGGCGTATGTAAATGCATGTGCTTAGTTTATGTAAATGTAATAGATTTAAACCAATAGACTTATATATATTAATATTTCTGATTTGTTTCGTACCATTCAAGAAATCTTGAAGTTTTACCTTCTCTTGAAAATGTACGAAAATTGAAATTTATGTAATTTAAAAGAAAGTTAACTTTCATTCTCTTTAAATTCTCCTCTGTATGACTGTGGAATTTTTTTATCATTATGTAAACCAAGCACTTGTTTGTACACACATTCGTATGCTCATGCATACATATATATATATATATATATATATATATATATATATATATATATATATATATATATATATATATATATATATATATATATATATATATATATATATTATATACACATATAGTGTGACTGTGTTGCACATGTATGTATTTATAACAGTTAAATGAAACAACCACACATCTATCTAGGTTAGGTTATGTAAGAAATAACAACGTTTACTGTATCAGGAATAATTTCTTTGGTTTTCGTGACGCATCTTACACACACAAAAAAAAATAATTGCGAAAATAAACGAACTAAAACAAATAAAAAAAAACACACTTTTTTTTCCAGGAATATCTTTACCACCGTAGTTTTTAACGCAAACACTTTTTTTTTTCCTCCACGACTTTTTTTTCTTTCTTTTATTTTTTTCTATTCTTAAGTTTTTGCCGTCGTTACACTACTGAACTTTTCTTGTAAAACGTCTATTGACTGCTGAGTTTTTACCGGGGTCGGGGGCATTGTAGTTTTACTACTTTCGTTATTCTTCGGACACGCTTTCTGCGCCTTCTTCTGGTCGATCAGTTTGGGCGAGGGAGAGTTTGTGGCTTCTGGAAGATTTTTCAGGAGATCCATGACGTCCAGGAATGCTGGAACAAGCGGAGACGTGGAAAACTCTTCTGTCTGTTCGACTCTCAGGCCTGGAACGAGGATAGAAGGTAAAATAGGTTTTATTTTAGGCAGCAGACAGATAAATATTAAAGGCAGAGTTTATTTGCTGTAACATGGTTCTTTATCTGACACTAAGTAATTTTTTTTTATATTGAAAAGTAGATTTTAGTTAATTTTGTTTCTCAGTCAACTGGGAGTATAAAAAAAATGACTTTGGCAAGAAGTTCAAGCGAAGGTGCAATGCGCTGCTACCCTAATACTATTCTCCTTGCATTTCAATACATTTTTATTTATTTGTTAAATTATTGATTTTTTCTTTTTTAATAAATGAGTAAGATCTCTTCTTTCTGTATTTCCCTTTATCTCCTCTTACTACTAATGAACACCGTAATATTCTTTGGAACCTTGAATTTCAAGTCAATGGCCCCTCTGGTGGGCTTGTTCCATATGAGCAGGTTTCATCTTATGAATAATAATAATAATAATAATAATAATAATAATAATAATAATAATAATAATAATAATAATAATAATAATAATAATAATAATAATAAAGACTGTACTCTTAACTGCTGCAAAAGTCGTTTGTTCTTGTTGAAATATTTCGTCTTTTGACTCATTTTTATTTTATGCTTGTTCATTTTGCCTTTGCCTGATTTGTTGTTGTTGTTGAATGAGCTGTTATTTTACGATGAAAAATTGCTAGTATGTACAATCCATGCAAATCTCTTAGAATGCAACATTTATAACTACTACCTACCGCTAATGAAAACAGAATTTTACACGTGAATATGGACAGTCGAAAGCGTCAAAAAAATTCTTTTTACTCATTATGAAGCGAGTGAATACGTAATTACTTTCAAAATACAAATACCGAAAATATGAATTTTCATTTTGTGTATAAATTCTATACATAATTAGTCGGATAGAGATATTCAGGAGGAAAAGTTGTCTTCCTCAGTCAAATTTGCTTCTCAGAGGTTTCAAATGTGGAAAAATAACAAAGAGGACTTCCAGGGAACAGCAAGTCAATCATTTAAAAAATACCAAATACAGAGGAGAGAATTATAAGGAGTGTGTTAGTATAAAATTATAGGAATAACGGAAACACAGCCCAGAATTCTCAAGAGAGGAACAAATCGCGGTGAATTAATGCTTAAATAAAAATAGGGATTCTAGACATATAAGAGTCAGTTTTAAAAGTCGAAAATACAATACCCAAGAGTTGATTTGGAATGAACTGAATTTATGTATACAGGGAACAACTAAATCATATGGTAATTGCGAGTTATGGTACTAGAAAGCAAAAAAAAAAAAAAAAAAAAAAATTGCATAAAAAACATCATTATTAAGGGAAGTAAGAGGAAAAAAAACTACTGTTAAGTTACAGAGGGATTACAGGAGTGCTGTGGCACGACAAACCTCATAATGTAACCTCATAATGTTATTCACAGTGTAACTAAAATCTTGAAAAAATTAAGGAAATTACAAAACAAACATCACCTGACAGAGCCGACGAGAGCGAGCCAGCTGATGACCCTTCCCCTTCGTAAGCATACGCACGCAGGTCATCTTTGGCCGCTATAGGGTCGTCAAGCAGTGTCGATCTCCCTTCCAAAAGGTGCGCTGCTTTCGCTAAAGACTCTTTGTTCAGCGGCTGACTGACCAGGTTTGGGTTCGAACCCTTTTCTGAAAAGAAATAATAGAAGGAAGGTAAAGATACCAAATTTTAGACCCATGACTGAGCGAAAAATCTTACGCCATAATCCTATTTTTTATAAATTTTTTAAGAGCTTCTGAGCTATCGATCGTCAGTGAATTTGTAAAGCAGGTGACTTAATTTTTAACTCTCTCTCTCTCTCTCTGAATTTGTAAAGCAGGTGACTTAATTTTTAACTCTCTCTCTCTCTCTCTCTCTCTCTCTCTCTCTCTCTCTCTCTCTCTCTCTCTCTCTCTCTCTCTCTGTAATTATTTCTAGAATTCCCCTATACATCCATCTAGAAATAATAATCATAACTAATAATCGTATTTACCATTCTAAGTCCATATCTAGATATCAGTTTATATACAATCGACCTAATTTCTACAAAAAACATTCTGCGTCCCACAATGACCCTCTATGCCCATATCTTGATATCAGTTTTAACACAATTAACCTAAATTCTACAGAAACAGTCAAAAAGACATAATGACCCTGAAATCTAATATTGTTTCTCCACCTCCATTGTTTATAAGTATTAATCATATATTTTTTTATGTCCATAAATTGATATAATTTTTAATACAATTGACCTAAATTCTACAGAAACAGTCTACAAGACATAATGACCTTGAAATCTAATACTGTTCCTCTTACCTTCATTGTTTATAAATAATAATCATATTTTCTTTTTTATGTCCATATCTTGATATCATTTTTAACACAATTGACCTAAATTCTACAGAAATAATCTACAAGTCTTAATGACCTTGAAATCTAAAACTGTTTCTCTTACATTCATTGTTTGTAAACAACAATCATATTTCCTTTATTATGTCCATATCTTGATATCATTTTTAATACAAATGACCTAAATTCTACAGAAACAATCTACAAGACATAATGACCTAATTCTAATACTGTTTCTCTTACCTTCATTGTTTGTAAACAATAATCATATTTCCTTTTTTTATGCCCATATCTTGATATAATTTTTAATACAACTGACCTAATTCTACAGAAACAATCTACAAGACATAATGACCTAACTCTAATACTATTTCTCTTACCTTCATTGTTTATAAATAATAATCCTATTTTCCTTTTTATGTCCATATCTTGATATGATTTTTAACACAATTGACCTAAATTCTACAGAAGCGATCTACAAGACATAATGACCCCGAAATTTTTACCTTCATTGTTTATAAATAATAATCATATTTTCTCTTTTATGTCCATATCTTGATATTTTTATTACAATTGACCTAAATTCTACAGAAACAATCTACAAGACATAATGACCCCGAAATCTACAAGATATAATGTACCTGATTTCTCCTTATGTCTCCTTACCTTCACTTGGCGCATTTTTTTGGATTCCAGACGGCTGAAGATGGAGACTTTCGAGAATCACTTCCTGGGACTTGTCTTTCTCCGAGCACGAATAACCTCCTCCTCCTCCTCCTCCTCCTCCTCCTCCTTCCTCAGTGCCCCCTTTGACCTCAATAATCGTGGCATCTTCCTGCCCGATAATGCCCTCGTCTCCAGTGGCAGATACCTCGCCTTCTGGAGCCAGCTTCTTCGTCATCCAGTGACGCCGTAGGCGGAAGGAAATGAAGACACCAACAAAGACTGAAGGAAGAAGGAGATGAATAGATAAAAAAAAGTAAATAAACACGAAAGAAAAGTATATCTTAGTTTAACCAGACCACCGAGCTGATTAACAGCTCTCCAAGGGCTGGCTCGAAGGATTAGATTTATTTTACGTGGCTAAGAACCAACTGGTTACCTAGCAACGGGACCTACAGCTTATTGTGGAATCCGAACCACATTATGACGAAAATTAATTTCTATCACTAGAAATAAATTCCTCTAATTCTTCATCGGCCGGTAGAAGAGTAGAACGAAATACGAAGGAATAGAGTATTTATTTTCTTATCTGTATTTTCTGTTTATATATGAAATGTGATGTCACTTTACAAGCGTAAAAATACAGATTTTATTTATTTGTTTTTTATCAGTGGTTTCCATTGTACGTGAAAAATCACATGACAAAACATATCTTTCCACCATTACTTGCTGTGCAGGTGAAAAGTCTCGTAATATTATATAATATTTTTGTTATTACCTGTATTGTAAATAAAATAAAAGTGTATACGTAATAATGTGAAATGTGAGTTATTTTCAAAGAGTAATTTTGTATGCATATAGACATTCATGTAACAATATAACTATTATTCAATCTAATTTTTGTGCATGTGAAAAAAGTAAATAATTACGCAGTTGGTGAAAAAAATTTGCTGTATATATGAAAAAGCGAAAAAATACGTTGCAAAAAAAAAAAAATAATAAATAACCAACTTTCTTCCGCACCATTTCCTCTGTATAAAAAGTCACTTTTATAACAATACAGATATTTCTTAATCTCTAATTGCTGTCCATGTTAAAAAAAAAAATATATATATATATATTTATATATACTGTGTATACATATGTATATATAATATATAAATTATATATATATATATATATATATATATATATATATATACATATATATATATATATATATATATATATATATATATATATATATATATATATATATATATATACTTAACGAGGAAAATTTTTTTCATCAAGACTTATTGTGTATATAAAAAGTAAAGAAAAGCGTAACAATAATAAAAAAAATTTTGCCTCAACTATTTCCTCTGCATAAAAAACCCACTTATATAAC
>JANJGK010005073.1:22500-37500 GCA_039081455.1 Macrobrachium rosenbergii
CATTTACTCACTCGCAATGAAAAGCTAGTCGGGTTACTTTTAGACCCTAAATGAAGGATAGGCCCAGACTTTCTCCCCCTGGTCCTTACTCGCACTTGAACGCTGACACTTCTTGACGAAGGCGTGAACGATAAGGCCAACTTCACGTACGACTTAGACCCCAGTCTAGCCGGAACTGTGCGTCTGCTACACTTGGGGCCAGTCCATCCCGGATCACAATGGCATTCTGGTGTATTTAGACCCCCAAGGCAGGTTCCTCTGACTCCACATGCACCCAAGCCATAGGAACAAGAGGACTCTTGAGGCAGACATCCTGCCACACTGTCTTTGCTCAGAGCAGGTTCTCCCAAATCCATCAGCTGCAATGGAACTATGAGATAGTTACGTTTTGTCCTTTTCCCCAACCTCCTAAGTAGAGGTGGTAGATAATGATAATTATTGCCACTGTATGTAATGTCACAAAACTTAAAAGGGGCAACTGAACCATTCGTCAAGAAAAGCTTAGCTCTTAGTTCAGTAACTGCAAAACAAAGATTGGATTGGAGTTTTTTTTTTTTTACCATAATAAAGCAGTGAAGAAGTTTAAATGACCATTTATCACACAAAAGTTAGCTCTTAGCTCAGAACTGTACATCAAGGATTCAATCGAACTTTTCCTTTAGGATATAATAGCAATTTAGAAACTTGGTGATCTTTGCAAAAGACCGGAGCAGCAAAAGTATCCTGGCCTCAATGCTTTCTTGCCAAGAATTGGATTAAAGTTTTCTGTTTGATATAATAGCAATACAGAAAGTTAGTGATCGCTGGAAGAAATTACATTTATTTGTAAAAGTAATCTAACATCTCCGATTTCACTTATGTTTAGGGACGTTAGTATTAGGTATTCCTAAAGCAGAAAGCCCTTACCTCACCTGACCATTTATAACCAGGTGCGAGAGGCATCCATCCAGTGGCTGGGAGATGGGAGCCTCCTTCCACCCATGGTCTTCAGAGGCGGGGCGTCTATGGGCCAGTCCCCCAATCTGAATAGGAGAGCCACTGAACCACAACTCTGAGTCCTTAGGATCTCTCCACTGTGCCCAAGTAACCCTCTGAGAGTCCTTCAGGTTGTTGTTGTCCCATTCTCCACCTAACTGGTCGATCATGAGGGAGGCACCCTATCAGAAATTACAGGTGAGTTAGTAATTAGCATAACTAGTCCCATACTGACTTGACAGCCAGAATTGTAAGTGGATGTTTGCAAGAGGCTGTTGCTCAGTTATTGCCACTCATAAGACATTTCTTCAAGAAGATGCTAAAGTCAGGACTCCTTTACCAACCTGATCATCAAGTCTCGTATGTATGCTATGCCAGTTCCCATCACTGACGCTTCTCTCCACCTGTAACTTGAGTGGCGCTGCTCCTCCGTCTATCACCATCTGTACCTTGCCCTCCTCCAGCTGCAGAGCGAGTAATGGGGTGGGTGTAGAAAGAGGACTTTGAGAATAGTGGACAAGAGGACCAGCATAGAGAAGGATAGCTTCCTGCTTCCTCGTGAGAACTCGGAAGGATATTGTGGTGGGTATGCAAGATGGCAGTGGCTGAATCCACGCAAAACCAGAGCCTCTGAAGGTGCGAGTGAGGATTTTGCACTGATACCCCCATGACCCACCTGGGCACACACACCTGGAGTTAATGAAAGGTTATTAGATATCGTCACGAAATACCTGGGCACACACACACCTGGAGTTGATGGGAGATTGTTTCATAGCCTTTCTAAAATGTACATTGACACAAAAGTCTATTTTTCAAAATAATGCTAATCTCTCCTAAGACATACTAAGTTCTAAGGATAAAAACGTCAAAATCTAGGTATAGTCTAATTCACTAAGTAAACTAAAAAAATCTAAATTCGTCTCAAAACTTTATTGAATTTATTCAGAACTCTAAGATTTCATTCAGACTTTATAGCAATGAATTACTTATGCTTTCACAATATCCATTCGCTTTATTTTCAAATAGTTTTTTCCCTAAAATATTTATAGGCGCATACATCCTTTATATGGAGTAATAGTAAAGCTGGATAATTTAGAGTTTTCTTACATAATAAAAAATACAGCGAACTTATGTAGTAACTCATAGAAACTCATGATTCTTTGACATTTCTCTTTTTCGTCTAGTGGGAGATATCTACAATAAAAAGAATGTGGGTTCTAAAAGTTACTATATAAATTAACTTGGGGAAAATAACTACTGATAATTAACAATACATAAACTCTCATACATAATTTACGATACAAAATCAACAGTGAAAGCTAAAACTTTTACGAAATAATAGAACAATCAAAGCTAAAATTGTTATACGAAGATATATATATCAAAGTTAAAACTATTATATGAAGTAATATAATAACTTAAGTTAAAATTATTGTACGAACTAATAACGATTGAAGCTAAAATTATTATACTAAGTAATATAACAATCAAAGCTAGAACTATTATATAAAGTAATATAATAATTTTAGCTAAAATGATTTTACAAAGTAATATAACAATTTAAGCTAAAATTATTATACAAAGTTATATTAACAAATAAAGCTAAAACTATTATCTGAAGTAATGTAAGAATGTAAGTTAAATTATTATACACTGTAATATAATAATTTAAGCTAAAATTACTATACGAAGTATTATAACACTTTAAGCTAGAATTATTATACGAAGTAATATATTAAAGCTAAAATTATTATACGAAGTTATATATCAATCAAAGCTAGAACTATTATACGAAGTAATATAATAAAGCTAAAATATCGTTCGAACTAATATAGCAACCCACCTGTTACCATTCACCGTCTTGATACACCTGCCCCCGTTCAGACAAGACGCGGGCGTGCACGTCTCCGGCTCATGCGAGCCGCAGTGAGACGCTCGGGTGAGCCGTGGTGTGACCAGAGAAGTCATGTTCGCGTCCACTACCTGTTTGTGGATTAGAGCAGTTTCCAGCATCGTATAAGCACTTTGAAAGTGAGAATAATATTTCGATGAAATCATAATACTACCCTAAATTGGAAAACTGCAGTATCTGCGAAGTTTTCGAAATTAAGACATGCCGCCTATTGGGGTCGTGAAACACTAATACACAAGTTACTGCAGTTTCCGAATGATTCTTCAATGCTTTATTTAGGGGGACCCGTTAGGGAGTATCTGCAAAATCAGTAGTAAGGTAAGTATCTACCATTTTTCTTAGTTTTGTATTTTTGCTGTACTGCAGTATACCATTTCAGGGCAGGATAGATTAACCAGTTTCTTTTATTTTCAATAACTGTACGTGAGCCTTGTGCTTAGAGCAGTTTCCAGCATCGCACAGATCAACCAGTTTCTTTTACTTGGATAACTGTGGGTGAGCCTTTCAAGTTATTTTGCTTAAGATGTAAAGAATTTTAAAATAAATTTGACTAACATTGTAGATTAATGAAGTTTTTTCTACTTGAAATGTAGAGAATTATAAACGATATTCAATTAAAACTGTAGATTACCGAAGTTTTTCTGACTAAAATGTAGGGAATTATAAAAGCTATTCAATTAAAATTGTAGATTAACGATGTTTTTCTGCTTAAAATGTAGAAAATTATAAAAGATATTAAATCAAAACTGTAGATCAACGAAGCTTTTCTGCGTAAAATGTAGAGAATTATAAAAGATATTCAATTAAAATTGTAGATTAAGGAAGTTTTTTACTTAAAATGTAGAGAATTATAAAAGATATTCAACTAAAATAGTAGATTAACGAAATTTTTCTGCCTAAAATATAGAGAATTATAAAACATATTCAATTAAGATTCTAGATTAATGAAGTTTTTTCTACTTGAAATGTAGAGAATTATAAAAGATCTTCAATTAAAACTGTAGAGTAACGAAGTTTCTCGCTTAAAATGGAGAGAATTATAAAAGATATTCAATTAAAATTGTAGATTAACGAAGTTTTTCTGCTTAAAATGGAGAGAATTATAAAAGATATTCAATTAAAATTGTGGATTAACGAAGTTTTTCTGCTTAAAATGGAGAGAATTATAAAAGATATTCAATTAAAATTGTAGATTAACGAAGTTTTTCCGCTTAAAATGTAAAGAATTACAAAAGATATTCAGTTAAAACTGTACATTAACGAAGTTTTTCTGCTTAAAATGCAGAGAATTATAAAAGATATTCAATTAAAATTGCAGATTAACGAAGTTTTTCTGCTTAAAAAGTAGAGAATTTTAAATGATATTCAGTTAAAACTAAGTTTAACGATGTTCTTCTGCTTAAAATGCAGAGAATTATAAAAAAATATTCAATAAAAATTGTAGATTAACGAAGTTTTTCTGTGTAAACTGTAGAGAATTATAAAAGATATTCAATTAAAACTGTAGATTAACGAAGTTTTTCTGCCTAAAATGTAGAGAATTATAAGAGATATTCAATTAAAACTGTAGATTAACGAGGTTTTACGGCTTAGAATGTAGAGAATTATAAAAGATATTCAATGAAAATTGTGATTAAAGAAGTTTTTCTGCCTAAAATGTAGAGAATTATAAAAGATATTCAAATAAAATTATATATTAACGAAGTTTTTCTGACTAAAATATAGAGAATTATAAAAGATATTCAATTAAAACAGTAGATTAACGAAGTTTTTCTGACTAAAATGTAGAGAATTATGAAAGATATTCAATTAAAATTGTAGATTAACGATGTTTTTCTGATTAAAATGTAGAGAACTATAAAAGATATTCAATTAAAACTGTACATTAATGAAGCTTTACAGCTTAAAATACAGAGAATTATAAAAGATATTCAATTAAAATTGTATATTAACGAAGTTTTTCTTCTTAAAATGTAGAGAATTATAAGTGATTCAATTAAAATTGTAGATTAACGAAGTTTTTCTGCCTAAAATGTAGAGAATTATAAAAGATATTCAGTTAAAACTGTAGATTAACAAAGTTTTCCTGCTTAAAATGTAAAGGATTATAAAAGATATTCAAATAAAAATGTAGATTAATGAAGTTTTCTGCTTAAAATGTAGAGAATTATAAAAGTTATTCAATTAAGATTGTAGATTAATGAAATTTTTCTGCTTAAAATGTAGAGAATTATAAAAGATATTCAATTAAAATTGTAGATTAACGAAGTTTTTCTGCCTAAAATGTAGAGAATTATAAAAGATATTCAAGTAAAATTGTAGAAAGAAGTTTTTCTGCTTAAAATGTAGAGAATTATAAAAGCAATTCAATTTACTTTTTTTTTAGAATAAAGTACAACTGTTTTTGACTTTCATCAGTGATTAGTAGAGCGGAAATGCAATAATTATAGTTTCTTTTTTGGTTTGTTACCGTTATCAGCAATTGCATAAATGCATTCAGTCCCTAGAAAATACAGAAACAGGACTTTTAATTATAGATATGGCTTTTTGTTATTTTTTTACATTTCTGTTTACAATTTAAGTTTAAATAGCTTGAAAAATATTACTAATGAGTTGTGCTTTCATGAAACATCTAAAAACTAAGAATAAAAAGTAAAAAATGCGCCGAAGTTTCTTCAGTGTAATCTAGTTTTCTGTACAGCGTATAATCAAGGCCAACGAACATACATCTATCTTTCGGTGGTCTCGGTATAATGCTGTAGGAGCCGCGGCCCATGAAACTTTAACTGCGGCCAGGTGGTGGCCTGTCACATATCGTTGCCAGAACCTCGATTATGGCTAACTTTAACCTTAAATAAAATAAAAAAAAAACTACTGAGGCTAGAGGGCTGCAATGAAGTATGGTTGATGAATGGAGGGTGGGTGATCAACATACCAATTTGCAGCCCTCTAGCCTCAGCAGTTTTTAAGATCTGAGGGCGGAGAGAAAAAGTGCGGACAGAAAATTGCGGACGGACAGACAAAGCCGTCAAAATAGTTTTCTTTTACAGACAACTAAACGGCGCACGTCATCAGTTTGTTGCTTTCCTTATTATAAAATCCTAAACTACTCTTAATTTTGCAATATGTATAATACCACTTGGGCATTTAACTGATAACTTTTATCCACATTCTAGATAACTGGAAAGTTCTTTTTTATAGGAATGCTATTTTTGAATCATGCGTTGCTCAGCCCGAGTTATTTTTTCATCCTTAAACGCGTCTGTTCTTTTTTGCAAGAGTTAAAATCGGGAAGATAATTTAACTTTTAATTTTTCGGTAGTGCAGTGGCGTTGCAAGTCCTCAAGAAATTGTATTGAAAATTACGTCTACGTAGATTACTTGATTTTCATGCATTTAATGTAATCATTTCCAAATAATTTACTAGTTTGCTCATTTATCAACATAATTCCTTGATCATCAGTGTACAGAGTCCTAATGTATATACAGGAGAGTAACTTCTATACACTGAGTCCAGAGAATTAAATTTTGAATTTTTAAGTCACAAAACTCCAAATTAAATATAGGCGAATGCATCAACACTCTTTCCATTAAAAGCACCGGACTTTCCCATCGACTAGGAATCAAATACGAATAGATTAAATCTAAAAAAAAAAAAAGCCGAATGAATTTCCATAACTCCGACCTCCGAAAATTACATTATTTATTAGGCAATATATATTGCGCTTTAAGAATGGGGCGTCAATTACCACTCCAATGGGATGTCGTAATTCACTTCGTTATTTTAAAAGGGGTAAGAGTTAATTCCTTCGTTTTATTGGGGTCGTTTAAATTCTAAGGTCGTTCATAATAGAATCGTAAGGTGATATTATTTCTTTATATATGCTGGTTCCGATATTTGCGGCAAAACACCCCTTTACTTCAAGAATCAAAGGTATTAATGGACGTGGTTATTATGGAGATGGAAGCAATGAAGTTCTTGGCTTAAGAAATGAATACTATACCATTTCAAAATAATGAATATATTTAAATGTGATACAGACATACACTAACACACATTTACATATATATATATATATATATATATATATATATATATATATATATATATATATATATATATATATATATATATACTCGTATATATATATATATATATATATATATATATATATATATATATATATATATATATATGTATAACTGAATCACGAAAATATGGAACGTGGTGAATATATAAATAAAAATAAAATCCACGAAGGAAACGGAAACACTGGAGTGCTGCGAGGCCTTTCGACACTAGTCCTTTACTTAGCAGACTGAAGGAATATAAAAGTATGTTTACAAAGAAAGCTCATATAAATGACAGATGGGGATTATAAAGGAAACATATGTACCTGGAATCCAACACAATTGAAGAATTAGTACAACTGCCAAAACAGGATTAAATACTTAAGAGGTTTTTACAAAGGATTAAGATCAACCGTTCAGGAGCAGGGACAGGACAATTAAAAGATTATACAGGTTCGTGACTGACCACCTAAAAATTTTTAGTACAACACAATAATTTTCTTTATTTATTTATTTATTTATTTTATTTTATTTTATTTTTTTTAATGTTCATCTTACAAAAAGTTATTATTGTTTAAAAAAAAAATTAAATAAATAAATAAAGAGAATTATTGTGTTGTACTAAAAGTTTTTAGGTGGTCAGTCACGAACCTGTATAATCTTTTAATTGTCCTGTCCCTGCTCCTGAACGGTTGATCTTAATCCTTTGTAAAAACCTCTTAAGTATTTAATCCTGTTTTGGCAGTTGTACTAATTCTTCAATTGTGTTGGATTCCAGGTACATATGTTTCCTTTATAATCCCCTTCTGTCATTTATATGAGCTTTCTTTGTAAACATACTTTTATATTCCTTCAGTCTGCTAAGTAAAGGACTAGTGTCGAAAGGCCTCGCAGCACTCCAGTGTTTCCGTTTCCTTCGTGGATTTTATCTTTATATATATATATATATATATATATATATATATATATATATATATATATATATATATATATATATATATATATATTGCATATGTATGTATATATATATACATATATACATACATATGCAATATATACATATATACATACATATGCAATATATATATATATATATACATATATATATATATATATATATATATATATATATATATATATATATATATGTATATATATATACATATATACATACATATGCAATATATATATATATATATATATATATATATATATATATATATATATATATATATATATATAAATGTATGTTAGTGTATGTCTGTATCACATTTAAATAAATTCATTATTTTGAAATGCCATAGTATTTATTTCTTAAGCCAAGAACTTCATTGCTTCCATCTGCATAATAACCACGTCCATTAATACCTTTGATTCTTGAAGTAAAGGGAAGTTTTGTCGCACATATCAGAACCAGCATAAATAAAGAAATAACACCGTATATCGTCTTACGATTCTATTATGAACGACCCTAGAATTTAAACGAAACCCCAGTAAAACGAAGGAATTAACTCTTACCCCTTTTAAAATCACGAGGTGAATTACGACATCCCATCGGAATGGTAACTGACGCCCCATTCTTCATTCACAATATAAATTGCCTAATAAATAATGTAATTTTCGGAGGTCGGAGTTATGGAAATTCATTCGGCTTTTTTTTTTTTTGTTTTTGAGATTTAATCTATTCCTATTTGATTCCTTGTCGATGGGAAAGTCCGGTGCTTTTAATGGAAAGAGTGTTGATGCATTCGCCTATATTTAATTTGGAGTTTTGTGACTTAAAAATTCAAAATTTAATTCTCTGCACTCAGTGTATAGAAGTTACTCTCCTATATATACATTAGGACTCTGTACAATGATGATCAAGGAATTATGTTGATAAATGAGCAAACTAGTAAATTATTTGGAAATGATTACATTAAATACATGGAAATAAAGTAATCTACGTAGATGTAATTTTCAATATAATTTCTTGAGCACTTGCAACACCACTACCGGAATAAAAAAAAAAAAAAAGCCCTTTTGGAGGATTTCCAGTATGCTGGATTACTGGATGGTTTTTTCCTAATGACGAAATATTTTCCATTTGGTGAAATTAAAATAAATGACTTACAACAGTTAATTTCAAGGTCACATAAAGTTGATCTCCATTGTATAAATTGTATAGAATATATATATATATATATATATATATATATATATATATATATATATATATATATATATATATATATATATACATACATATATATGTATATATATATTGTATACAATTTATACAATGGAGATCAGTTTTATGTGACCTTGAAATTAACTGTTGTAAGTCATTTATTTTAATTTCACCAAATGGAAAATATTTCGTCATTAGGAAAAAACCATCCAGGAATCCAGCATACTGAAAATCGTCCAAAAAGGTTTTTTTTTTTATTCCGGTATAAATCAGATGTCATTTACTTTTCGATTCATTGATTTTTGTAGCGTTCATTCTTCAGCCGTTCTAGTATCATTCCTTCTCTTTGTTGAATACATACACTCAAGCCTTCCAGATCATAAAGAAATATTTCTTTTTACAATTTTAATCTGGTAAACTTTACATTAAAGAAAAAAAAAACTTCCCACGTGAGGTCATTTTAGTGGTTATCATCCTGCTTCAGTAAAAAAGCAGCAATTACTCAATTACGGGGCTGTAATTCTGGAAACCTGAAGAATTCAGCTAATGGGCTGCTTTGATGTCCGGTAGCTTTGATTCAATATTAATGGCCTCATGAATTAGTCGTTCTCAAAATGTTGCGCAGTATACACTGGCTGATTACGTCATGATATCATGGGAGAAGTCATAAGCTTTCAAAAGGACACTCGACTCGTGAAACACTGTTGAGATTAAGTGGCCTTTTTTTTAAGGTAATGTTGCATCGAGGCATGATCTTGGCAGTCATCATGCTTTAGGATTTGACATGCAGTCTGTCCATACAGGTAATTTCACCGAAGTTATTTAGAATGCTTAAATAACGTGGAAAATTTGGTGAAATGGACAACTAGAATTTAAGACAACTGACAGATAACAGTGCCTCGTAATATTAGACTTAACTGTCTATTTCAGCATTGCTAACTTAAAGGGGACATAAAATGATTTAGGTGCAATGCCGGTGCATGGGAATAAGTCGCACATTTCTTAATAGTATTTTCCTAAGAAGTATTTCGTGAGAGAGAGAGAGAGAGAGAGAGAGAGAGAGAGAGAGAGAAGCACAACTAGAATTTTAGAAAACCGTGCTTCATAATATTTGACTTAACTTTCTGATTTTTATGTCTATTTAAAAAGGACATAAAATGATTTAGGTACAATAACGGTGCATGGGAATAAGTTGCACATTTCTTAATAGTATTTTCGTGAGAGAGAGAGAGAGAGAGAGAGAGAGAGAGAGAGAGAGAGAGAGAGAGAGAGAGAGAGAGAGAGAGATGGACAACTAGAATTTTAGACAACTGACAGACAGTAGCGCTTCATAATATTAGGCTCAATTGTCTATTCTTCCGACGTCCATTTGAAAGGGACAAATGACTCAGGTACAACAGAGAGAGAGAGAGAGAGAGAGAGAGAGAGAGAGAGAGAGAGAGAGAGAGAGAGAGAGAGAGATTCATTACCATTGTTAATCTGTTAATGAGCGTACTTCCATCTCACTGAATTATGCTCATTCAATTTGTTTTAATTCTAGTCTAAATGATTTTATGCTCTTTATGAATGGCAGATCTGGGGGCTATTTCATAAATAGGTTTAACAGATCGTTTCTCTGTTAAAACCAACTGAAAATTTATCAATTTAATTCCATTAGACGAAGACACTCATGTTTTATTAACGCCAACATTATCATCAGCCACCATCTGTACCTATCTAATGAGTCTAATTTCCTTCGTATTAGTAAAAACTTATCCACACCGTAACCCTCCTGTAATTTGGATAATTTACCTTGCAATTAATTACGCAAAATGTTCTACAGAAGTAAACAACCTGGAGAAAGAATAATGATATAATCCCAAACCGAAAATGGACACCAGGTAAGCTTATCTGAACATGACCAAGAGCGTGGAACAGTAACAAGATCCGACCGTTTCCGCAAACCCCACGTATAACCTACCAAACGTTTATGTGCGTGTTAGCAGTCCTAATAACGTTTCAAAACAACAACCTCCTGCTTTACCTGAAGGGGCAGTGAGATGGAAGCTCTCGAAGCCGCTGAAGAAGGGTCGAGAGGGTCGACCAACACAGGTGAAGAGGAATCGAAACCGGCTGTTGATGGTTCTTCAATGTCCAGATCCGCTTTGTTACCTGGTCGTTTGTTCACCACACCTGTGTGAGGGTTCTCCACTCGGACTGTGAGGTTCGTTAACTTTTCCAGCTGAACGGATGCAGTTAAAATGAAAACACTGTTATTATTATTATTATTATTATTATTATTATTATTATTATTATTATTATTATTATTATTATTATTATTATTATTATTATTATTATTATTCAGAAGATGAACCTTAATCATTATTAGTATTATTATCATTCAGAAAACGAACCTTATTTTTTATTATTATTATTATTATTATTATTATTATTATTATTATTATTATTATTATTATTCATAAGATGAATCTTAATCATTATTAGTACTATTATCATTCAGAAAACGAACCTTATTTATTATTATTATTATTATTATTATTATTATTATTATTATTATTATTATTATTATTATTCAGAAAATTAACCTTGTTTATTTATTATTATTATTATTATTATTATTATTATTATTATTATTATTATTATTATTATTATTTAGAAAATGAACCTTTATTATTATTATTATTATTATTATTATTATTATTATTATTTTTATTATTATTATTATTATTATTATTATTATTATTATTGTTCAGAAGATGAACCTTAATAATTATTAGTGTTATTATTATTCAGAAAATTAACCTTATTATTATTATTATTATTATTATTATTATTATTATTATTATTATTATTATTATTATTATTATTATTATTATTGTTGTTGTTCAGAAAATGAACCTTTATTATTATTATTATTATTATTATTATTATTATTATTATTATTATTATTATTATTATTATTATTCAGAAGATGAACCTTAATCATTCTTAGTATTATTATTATTCAGAAAATTAACCTTATTTACTATTATCAATATTATTATCATTATTCAGAAAATGAACCTTTATTATTATTATTATTATTATTATTATTATTGTTGTTGTTCAGAAGATGAACCTTAATCATTATTAGTGTTATTATTTTTCAGAAAATTAACCTTATTATTATTATTATTATTATTATTATTATTATTATTATTATTATTATTATTATTATTATTATTATTATTATCATTATTATTATTATTCAGATGAACCTTAATCATCATTTGTATTATTATTATTCAGAAAATTAACCTTGTTTCTTATTATTATTATTATTATTATTATTATTATTATTATTATTATTATTATTATTATTATTATTATTCAGAAGATGAACCTTAATCATTATTAGTATTATTATTAATCAGAAAATGAACCTTATTTATTATTATTAGTATTATTATTACTATTGTTATTATTATTATTATTCAGAAGATGAACCTTAATCCTTTTTAGTATTATTATTATTATTATTATTATTATTATTATTCAGAAAATGAACCTTATTTACTATTATTATTATTATTATTATTATTATTATTATTATTATTATTATTATTATTATTATTATTCAGAAGATGAGCCTTAATCATTATTAGTATTATTATTAGTCAGTAAATGAACCTTATTTATTATTATTATTATTATTATTATTATTATTATTATTATTATTATTATTATTATTATTATTATTATTATTATTATTATTATTCAGAAGATGAAACGTATTCACATGGAACAAGCCCACCACGGGGCCACTGACTTGAAATTCAAGCTTCCAAAGAATATGGTGTGCATTCGGAAGAAGTAGCACAGAAGGTAACATGAAATACAGAAAGAAGAGATCAGCTATTAGAAAAGAAAGAATAAATTAACAACTTCAAAAATACAAGATAAAAATGTTAGTAAGTGACTGAAATACAAGAATTGTTTTTGATTATTAAGGCGCTGTTACATCTTCGTTTGAGCTGTAATTAGATATGGGATAGGTTTCCAGGAGGTAAGTTTTGGGAATTTTTTGATAGATACCCAGGGTGGAAGTTTTTGGACTTTTTTGGTAGGTTTCCAGGAGGGAAGTTTTGGTACTTTTTTTTGATAGGTATCCAGGAGGGAAGTTTTGGGACTTTTTTGACAGATACCCAAGAGGGAAGTTTTTGCAGGTTTTTTGATAGGTATCCAGGAGGGAAGTTTTTGGAATTTTTTGCTAGGTATCCAAGAGGGAAGTTTTTGGACTTTTTTGATAGGTGCCCAGGAGGGAAGTTTTTGGGCTTTTTTGATAGGTATCCAGGAGGGAAGGTTTGGAACTTTTTTGATAGGTATCCAGGAGGGAAGTTTTTGGAGTTCTTTTAATAGGTATCCAGGAGGGAAGTTTTTGGACTTTTTTTATAGGTACCCAGGTGGGAAGTTTTGGGACTTTTTTTTTTATAGGTACCCAGGAGGGAAGTTTTGGGACTTTTATTATAGGTATCCAGGAGGGAAGTTTCGGGACTTTTTTTATAGGTATCCAGGAGGGAAGATTTGGAACTTTTTTTAATAGGTATCCAGGAGGGAAGTTTTGGGACTCTTTTGATAGGAATCCGGGACTTACCTGACCTGAATGGAGACCAAGAATCCCCTGTAATTTGACCGGATTGATAAAGCGTCCTCCTTTTTCTTTGACGCTGATCCAAACGCACGTCGACGGAGGGGACAAAGGCCACGGGGGAGGAGGTGCGTGCCAAGATGAGTAAGGCGAAGATGAGGAAGAGAAAGACGCAACCGCGCTGAAAGATTTAGGGCCTCGGAATGGCGTTGCTTGGTCGGTGAAGTCGTAAACGCTCGTGACTTCTATATTCTTTACTTCTTCCTCTACTGCTGCGCTCACAGCCTCTATTAACCTTCCCAAGATTCCACCGCCTTTCTGTTTCAGACAGAAACAAACAACGCCTGTCACCATTAAAACAATTCGTGTAGGAACTCAAGGCGAGAGAGATATCACTGATTATTTCCCGTCATTTGTTAATAAGTCTCATGCCAGCTATTAAGGTCAATGAATTTTCAATTAACAATAACAAAATTGCGTCAGTGATGGTTGCTTTCCAATACTTATTATTAGACAGAGAAAATTCTCATACTGCCACTTTGGCATATTCACTTTCTTTACGAATATTCAGTTTAGATGATTCTCTAATTTCATTATATATCGAAATAGACTTGCTTTTAGAAATCATATTTGAGAATGCGAACCAGTTCGCTGGAAAGAAGGCAATGGTTAGAGGTTAACATTAGGAAACCTTTAATAACAGATGAGACCTGGAATACAATAGAGAATAGATGTTATCAAAAACGCTGAGCAGAACATGCTAAATACTAACGTTATAGATAGTGAAGCCATACATTACGTCATCTTTCGTTTTTATTACATGCAAAAATATTATTTTATTAAAATTTACGTTTTACGTAATTTTCAAATGACATTTTCTCGTACGTGATAATTTTATAGCACACGTCCACACACACATATAACATTCTCTCTCTCTCTCTCTCTCTCTCTCCCTCTCTCTCTCTCTCTCTCTCTCTCTCTCTCTCTCTCTCTCTCTCTCTCTCTCTCTCTCAGGTGTGCGAAATGACAGAAAATTCTCTTATAGTTTTTACCGATGCTTTATTGAGCAATATCTGCCGTAAAAATCAACAAACTATAAATCGCTGGAGAAATAATTGATCAAAGGTGTGCTTGGCCTTTTTTTTTTTTTTTTTTTAGCACAGCAAAGACGTGTTTTCAATTCGAATAAATTCATTTCGTAAGTGTGACCTTTTACACACACGACATTACACAGCGTTCTATCTC
>JANJGK010005073.1:40000-51729 GCA_039081455.1 Macrobrachium rosenbergii
GTAGATATATATATATATATATATATATATATATATATATATATATATATATATATGTATATATATATATATATATATATATATATATATATATATATATATATATATATATATATACAGTATATATATATATTATATCTAGAGCGCATTTTTCGATAATTGACTATAGTAATAGGCATAAAGGCAGTCGTTATAGAAAATAAATGTTTATACCTAAGAAAGGGTTAAGTCTTAAAACATATACCATTTCATTTTATCAAGATTAGTCTCGGGATCCGGCAATTGCAGACTCTTGGCGATAAACAGGAAAAACGAAAATAAGAATAATGTAGACGAACGGCTTGCAATTCTCTTTCCAAAACACGAAACGGAAAACAGAATTAGGTCCAAAGACCGAAAATCACAGTGTAACGATTTAAGTGAAAAATGACACTACAAAGATTTAAGTAAAAAAAATATATAATGCTTAAAATTAGAATACAAAATGACGACTGAGTCCTCATATGCTCTTAATGATAAAAATGCAGCAATGCAGATATTGCTACGAGCAGTCACTTCTAAGAAAAGAAAAAAAGAAAGAAGAAAAAGTGACTTTACTGTTTTATGTTCCGCTCGCAACACAAGACATATTTCCGAAATCCCATTTGGGAGTATCACAAGCTGAGCTATTTACCCAAATGAGTCTTTTACAGGCAGAGAGAGAGAGAGAGAGAGAGAGAGAGAGAGAGAGAGAGAGAGAGAGAGAGAGAGAGAGAGAGGGGGGGTCCCATTTCATTCAAACTGATGCTTAAGCAGAGGCCCAACCTGTGACACTAGGACAGAGAGAGAGAGAGAGAGAGAGAGAGAGAGAGAGAGAGAGAGAGAGAGAGAGAGAGGAGTCCCATTTCATTCAAACTGATGCTTAGACATATAGACATAGACCCAATCTGTGGCACTAGCAGAGAGAGAGAGAGAGAGAGAGAGAGAGAGAGAGAGAGAGAGAGAGAGAGAGAGAGAGAGAGAGAGAGAGAGGGGGGGGGGGTCCCATTTCATTCAAACTGATGCTTAAGCAGAGGCCCAACCTGTGACACTAGGAGAGAGAGAGAGAGAGAGAGAGAGAGAGAGAGAGAGAGAGAGAGAGAGAGAGAGAGAGAGAGAGAGAGGAGTCCCATTTCATTCAAACTGATGCTTAGACATATAGACATAGACCCAATCTGTGGCACTAGCAGAGAGAGAGAGAGAGAGAGAGAGAGAGAGAGAGAGAGAGAGAGAGAGAGAGGGTCCCATTTCATTCAAACTAACGCTCAAGCAGAGACCCCAATCTTTGACACCGGGCGAGAGAGAGAGAGAGAGAGAGAGAGAGAGAGAGAGAGAGAGATAAGTTCCATTTCATTCAAACTGACACTCAGGCAGAGGCCCCAATCTTTGGCACTGAGAGAGAGAGAGAGAGAGAGAGAGAGAGAGAGAGAGAGAGAGAGAGAGAGAGCAGAAGAGATTAATTGCTTACCGCCGGGGCCCACCCAGAAGTGAGCTTCCTGGGAGTAGCGGGCGTCAGGATGATTGGCGTAGAATGAGCGAGGGCTTCCTGGGTCAGCTGGCGAACGATCACAGTGACATTTGCTGGGACCATACGCTGGCCCCAGAATTCATCAGACACGGCGAACTGCAGCTCGTACCTTGCACCACGGGAAATGAAACCAGACGGGAATGTTTAGTCGTATAATCAATGTTATTCTGTTGGTGTCAGTATATTAAGTAAAAAAAAAATAACAGTAACATTTGAAAGTTCGTTTTTCTTAATATCTGGATTATGTAGGTGTAATTAGTTACGTAAAGTAATGATAGTAACATCTGGAAGTAACATTTGAAGCTCGTTTTTGACAATACTTGGAAAATTATTAAGATTTCAGCACATAAACTTGCTTCGTTAGATATTAGCTAATCATCTGTATAAAATGTATTTTTTCTTGTACCTTAGTGCTATCTTAAGAGATAAATAAAAATATAAGTTGGTAATTGAGTTATTTATGAAATGGATGGATTTTTACGTGTACCTTAATGTTATGTTAAGAGGTAAATGTAAAATATAGGAAGCCACTTTCTAAAGATTAACTTGTTTCAGAAAAAATATTGTACGGCATAATGTCTTAACATCTCTTAAGTAAAATGAAAAGAGTTATCAGGGGCTAGACATCAAATTAAATATCTAGATTTATTACGAAACACGCAATTAATCCTAAAATAAAAATTTATGGAACCTTTTTAATCGTAGAAAGAAGCCAAATTGAACAATGTCAGCCCCGCAGGAAAAATGGACAAATAAATGAGAAAAGTATTACTGTCGAACAGAACAGAACAGAATATAGAATTTATGCAAAAGGCCAAGCGCTGGGACCTATGAGGTCATTCAGCGCTGAAAGGGGAAACTGAAAGTAGGAAAGTCTGAAAGGTGTAACAGGAGGAAAACCTCGCAGTTGCACTATCAAACAACTGTTTGGAGAGCGTGGAAAGTCAGATGGAAGAAACAGAACATGAATGGAGGTACAGTAAAATGAATGAAAGAGGCTGCAGCTAGGGGCTGAAGGGACGCTGCAAGGACCCTTGAGTGATGCCTACAGTGCACCACGTGAGGTTCACTGACGGCACTACCCCCCTACGGTGGAAGTATTACTGTCGACTTTTGTTCATATAACATATAAATCATTTATACTTTGGAGACGAAATAACGAAGCCCTTTGGTCGTTGAACATATAAGCAAAGTATATTTGAAAAATAAAATAGACATAAACGGAAAATAAGTAAATAAACATCTCCCAACATACGGACCTCTCTGTAAATAAAATTAATATAGAAAGTGACGTATATTTACCTTCCTTCTCGGACCTGACTCGAGGCGATGATGGTTCCATCTTCAGTGTTGAGGGAGAAAAGAGGATGGGGTTGACCTAGCCAGTGGTAGCTCTTGTCTTTGACGTCCCAATCGTCTGGGTCATCCACGTAAACGCGACCAAGAGGGGATTCCGAATTTCCGCTCTGGCCACAAGTCAATGTTGGTGAATGAAATGAAGAAGAGTGTTATATTCATTGATGTTTTATATATTTTTATTTTATTTTTCACGTGGAATTCAGAATGGAATATGGATGAGATTTAATTTTTTAATATTTTTTTTCCTTTTCCTTTTTCCTGCGGAATTTAGTGTCTGAATTTCTTGTACACGCAGGGATGCTTTAATAATTTTATTTTTTAAATCATACCACATAAAATTCGCAGTTTTACAACGAAATGTATGTAATTTTAGCATGTAATTTAGGGATTCAAAATTAGTAATTTATTACACAAATGAAAAATCACGTAATAATATTAAAATTATGCTATCTAAATTGAATATTTCATTCATCAATATTTTAGGTAATTTGAGAAAAAAAATGAAAGGTGACAATTTATCATTATTCACAACAACTCTGAAAAACAAAAAAGTTAATCTATGAATAAAATAAAGATCTTTACAAAAAGTTAAAAAAATAAAATTAAATTGAATTTTCCAAGAGGAACATTTTCTTTACCGAAATTACAGGTAGTCTGACAAAAACCAAAAATAAGTTAATGATGAACTCTCAGTATTCAGGACAATTCTGAAAAACCAAAAATTTAATCTATCTCTACAATAAATTTCATTACACGAATTTTAAAAAGGACTTAAATTGAAATTTTACTTCCTAAAAAGAAGACTTTCTTCACGAAAATTACAGGTAATTTGACAAAAAGCAAAGTTAAAGTTAATGATGAAACATCAGTGTTCAGAACAATTCAGAAAACCAAATATTTAATGGCTAAAGTAAATTTCAGTAGACAGATTTTAAAAATCACTTAGATAAAAATTTTACTTTCTAAATGGAAGACTTTCTTCATCAAAACTACAGACACCTTGATAAAAAAAAAGTAGTTTATAAATAAAAATCAATATTCAGAATAAATAAAAAATAAAAAGTTAATGTTCAGATTACCTGGGTTTTCCACAGGTAAACAGTCTTGGATGCCGGCTTCATCTGGTTGTCATTAACATCATCCACAAGTAATCCTGATGTTCTGGGTGACGGACAATCCACCAGCGTCCGTCAGAAGGATTCCTACGGACAGTTCTCGATGCTGTTCACGATCAAGTGGTTCCTTCGTCCACACCTCGGCTCCTCCCCTGCCGCTGTCCAAATCTGTAATTTGGGGAGAAAAAGATTTTCCCTTTAACACGTTTCCAAATTGCAATCCAATTTGCTTTAGGTAGAATCAAATTTCATTATGGTGTTGCTTTCCTGTAATTGGATTCCCAGATTAGTATGCATAAAACTGGCTTAGTGTTAAGTAAAATTGAATGGACTACAGAGAACTCTTCAAATATCACCATTATGGACGGACCATTCTATTAAGATAATTTTCATCAATCTTCACTGCTCCACTCTTGAAGTTACTTATTTTCTGTTGTTCATAATTCAGTATTTCGTTCAAACATTGTCTGAATTTCGGCACAACTTTTCAGATATCTAACGCAAATATCAACATTGCTTCTACCACCTAAAACTGACCAATTTATGATTTCAAATTTGTTATTTTAATTTTTAGATATTAAATGAGTTAATCTTTTCAGAATTTTGCATTTCAACCGTCGTGCACCTATCGGTCATCGTTGTCCTATTCTGGGAAGGGCGGTGTTTTCAGAAACAGATTCATGCTTCTGTTCAAGAAGAGGAAAGAAGAGAGAGAGAGAGAGAGAGAGAGAGAGAGAGAGAGAGAGAGAGAGAGAGAGAGAGAGAGAGAGAGGCGACCGCGGGATCAACATACAGGTTAAAGGAAGAGCGTATAAGACAGTAGTGAGACCAGCTTTTACGTAGGGAGCAGAAACATGGCCGGTAAAGAGAGTGCAAGAGAAGAAATTGGATGCGGAAGAGATGAAAATGCTCGGGGGGATGTGTGAAGAGACAAAAATGGACAGGATCAAAAATGAAAGAATAAGAGAATTACTAAAGTCGTAGAACTACAAAGAAGGCTCAGGAAAGGAGACTGCAGTGATATGGCCATGTGATGAGAAGGGATGAGACCTCGTATGTAGGGAGGAGAGTGATGCAGATGGAGGTGCCTGGTGGGAGAGCGAGAGGAAGACCGAAGAAGCGAAGGTGGATGGATGTCGTTAGAGAAGACCTGAGAGACAAACAATTGTCAGAGGACGATGTGTTTGTCCGAGCCAGGTGGAGGAAAGCTGTCAGAAACATCGACCCTACATAGAACTGGGCAGAGATGCAGAGAAAGAAGATTTATATATATATATATATATATATATATATATATATTATATATATATTATATATATATATATATATATATATATATATATATATATATATATATATATATATATATATATATACACACCAGAGAGAGAGAGAGAGAAGAGAGAGAGAGAGAGAGAGAGAGAGAGAGAGAGAGAGAGAGAGAAACGATAAATACTCACACGAAATGAACTTGACATCAACCCCGAGCCGTGACTGCCGGCAGATTAGAAGCGGCGAGGGACAAGTTGAAGGCGGGCCGTGACCCAGCGCCCAGACGTCCTGGTCAGTGGCCGTGAGCACCCCGAGGAGGGCGGGGGACGTGTTCTCCAGCACGTGGAAGACCGTGGGGTGCAGCAGACGAGGGGGGCAGTCGTTCACGTCGGTGACGGAGATGGTCAGAGTGGCCGTAGAGGTCAAGGGGCGGCTGCCCGCTGTCGACGGCTATGATTTTGGCCGTCCCGATGGCGCCGTCTTTGGCTTCCCTGTCCAGAGACCTCCAGAGGGTCACGGCACCTGTCTGGTCGACGGCGAGGGCGCCCCATCCACCCACGACGTGGTACCGGACGGCTTGTTTGCCTCCCTTCGGGAGGGAGTGGAAGAAAGGAGGTCAATAAATTGGACAATGGGATTAGAAATAGACATGTGATAGTCTATTTATCTATTGTTTAAGAGCTCGTGTTTGTACAAAGGAATTTAAAATAGAACAGGAAATGATAATAATATATATAGTTATTGTTTAATAGCTGACTTTTGGACAAAGGGATTTAAATAAACAGGAGAAAATTACCTGTTTACTTATTATTTAAGAGCTCATTCCTGGACAAAGTGACTGAAAGTAGACAGGAAATACTTATCTATCTAATAATTGTTTAAGAGCTCATTTTTGTAGCAAGGGATTGAAAATAGACAGAAGATAATTATCTATCTGTTTGCTATTTCCTCTCTTGGGGAGGAAGAGGAAGGAATTGGTGAGGGGAGGAAGGAATAAAGGATTTCAATAAACCGGACAAAGGGATTTAGAACAGACAGGAGGTAATACGGTATTCTGCTTATTTATTGTTTAAGCTTAAGCTCACGCACAAACGCACTTAAACACACAAACACACACACAAAAACACATCACGTACAAAAACACTCATATGCACACACAAACACACACAACACATTTCACACAAAAACACAAACACACACAACACTTCACACACACAAACACACACATTACATCACACACACAAACGCAAAAACACAAAC
This sequence comes from Macrobrachium rosenbergii, assembly GCA_039081455.1. Lineage (NCBI taxonomy): Eukaryota > Metazoa > Arthropoda > Malacostraca > Decapoda > Palaemonidae > Macrobrachium > Macrobrachium rosenbergii. The sequence continues at coordinate 46,553 of JANJGK010005073.1, forward strand.
ACACACACGCAAAAACACATCATACACACAAACAAACACAAAAACAAACACATAAATACACACACAAACACACACACACAAGCACACTAACACAAGCAACACGTCACGCACACAAACACACAAACGCAAACACACCTGTATACCCACAGACTCAGAACTTAAATAAATGATATACTCTTCATAAATAATATACTCTTCACTCACCATGTCAGGATCGTGGGCGGTTAAGGTGGCCAACAGAGTCCCTGGCTTTGTGTCTTCCTTGACAGTGACGTGGGCGTGATGGCGGTTGAATTTCGGGGCGTTATCGTTGAGGTCATGTAGGTGAACTTTGACCCAGGCTGAGTCCAGGTGACGGGAGTCCAGCCACCCTCCGCGACCCTTGGAAAGAGAAGAAATTTTTTTTTTTTTCATTTCTCTTTTTGTCTTTCTCTGTATCCATGTATCTAAAATATGTATGTCTGTTATATAAATATATATATATATATATATATATATATATATATATATATATATATATATATATATATATATATATATATATATATATATATATATAAATATATATATTATATATATATATATATATATATATATATATATATATATATATATATATATTATATACATGTGTGTATGTATTTATAATTTCTTTACGCATGTCAAAATGATGTACCTATATAAATACAACGAAAAATTAATTCACTGAAACATCCTTTTTTGAGAATGTATCAAGTTACGTATTAAAAAAAATCAATCTACTTGTAAATACACAAACTAGCTCACAAAACAACATGCAAATAAGATATATATATATTTTTAAAAGCATGTGCACGAAAAATTATTAATTCGTCCCTTACCTTATCTGTGACCTGAATCATGAATTTGAATCCTTTTCGCTGCATCTCGTCCTCATAATCCAAGTTTTGAGGGGCGTAGAGATACCCCGAGGTCCCAAACGACCTGATTCCGAAATGGGCCCAGCCCAGCCGCTCTCCTCGACTACCTGAAATGAATTAGCAATTTATGAAACGCCTCTGGGTTAATTTATTAAAAGAAGAAGAAGAAGAAGAAGAAGAAGATGATGATGATGAAGAGCTCGTCTCTGAAAGAGTGAGTTACTCGCGGGAAAATACAATTTCTTCAGTTATTTTAAAGTTGTTATGAGTCTATTACAGAACTCTTGCATGACGCAGTGAGAAATGATTTTGTATGTATGTTATGAGAAAAAAAATTACCTTTTTTGATAGAGTGAGTTATTCGAAAAAAGCAAATAGTTTTTTCAGTAAATTTAAAATTGTTTTGAGCTGAATACATAAATCTTGAGTGACATGATGAGAAACGATTCTTTATTTACGTTATAAGAAAAAAAAATCTTTACTCTGAAAAAATACCTTTGCTCTAAAAAGAATGTGTTACTCCCAAACAAAACATACAGGTATATAATTTATTTAGTCATTCTGAAAATGCTTTAAGTCTAGTACTGAAATCTTGTATGACACATTGAGACTTGATTTTGTATTCATTTGGACAAAAATAAAAAAAAAAAGTAAATATGCGCTGGAGTTTCTTCGGCGCAATCGAGTTTTCTGTATAGCGTATAATCAAGGCCACCGAAAATAGAGCTGTCTTTTGGTGGTCTCGTTCTAATGCTGTAAGAGCCGCGGCCCATGAAACTTTAACCACGGCTCGTAGGTGGCCTGGCCTATATCTTTGTCAGACGAACGATTATGGATAATTTTAACCTTAAACAAATTAAAAACTACTGAGACTAGAGGGTTGCAATTTGGTATATTGATGAGTGGTGGGTGGATGATCAACATACTAATTTGCAGCCCTCTAGATTCAGGAGTTTTTTAATATCTGAGGGCGGACAGAAAAAGTGCCGACAGACAGACAAAGCCTTCATTCCTTTTACAGAAGACTAAAATTACCTTCACTCTAAAAGAGCGAGTTGTTCGAAAAGATAAAGATAATTTCTTAAGTCACTTCAAAACTACGTTGACTCGAGAATAAGACATCTTGCATGACACAATGATAAGCGATTTTCAAATTTAACTTTGCTGAAGTTAAACGAGAAAAGTTACGATAAATCTCATATGAAATGTTTGAACAACAATATCTTTTACAAAAAATGCATTAAGGAAAGCTCTCTCTCTCTCTCTCTCTCTCTCTCTCTCTCTCTCTCTCTTCTCTCTCTCTCTCTCTCTCTCTCTCTGTGCTATAAAAACTTACAAGAAATCTCATATGAAAAATTTGAATAATAATATATCGTGCGAACAAAAATACTGTTCAGAAAAGGAATCATTTTCTCTCTCTCTCTCTCTCTCTCTCTCTCTCTCTCTCTCTCTCTCTCTCTCTCTCTACAATCAATCTTACGAGAAACCTCAAATGAAAATTTGAATAACGATATATTTTACTAAAAAAAAATTTATTCAAAATAGGAATCATTAATTCTCTCTCTCTCTCTCTCTCTCTCTCTCTCTCTCTCTCTCTCTCTCTCTCTCTCTCTCTCTCTCTCTCTCTCTCCTTTTTCCATTTTGGCTTAATGGTCTTTAGCTCTTTAGTCCTTACCCTGTAAGAGAAATAGTTCGACATATCTCTGTCACTGACAGAGATCTCGAGGAGAGTCTCATTATCATGGGGGGCCCGTCCCCCACGTCTCATCGACGTCCACTTCCCACATCTTTTTTGCCAGTCTCGGTGAGTTGTCATTGACGTCGACCAGTCTCACAATCACGGTGCCTGAACCTGATTGAAATGAGAAGAACAAAAGACGATCAGATAATCGTTTTTTTACCTACAGTCGACGTGTAAAAGTGTGTTGCGTCATTCCTAAGGACAGTAAATAGTTATAATTTTATATTGTGGTATCTGTATCCTTTTTAAATAGTTATAAGATTTATTGTGGTATCTGTATCCTTTTTGAATAGTTATAAGATTCATTGTGGTATCTGTATCCTTCTTAAATAGTTATAACACTTATTGCTATATCTGTATCCTTTTTAAATAGTTATAAGATTCATTGTGGTATCTGTATCCTTTTTAAATAGTTATAAGATTTATTGTGGTATCTGTATCCTTTTTAAATAGTTATAAGATTTATTGTGGTATCTGTATCCTTTTTAAATGGTTATAAGATTTATTGTAGTATCTGTATCCTTTTTAAATAGTTATAAGATTTATTGTGGTATCTGTATCCTTTTTAAATAGTTATAAGATTCATTGTGGTATCTGTATCCTTTTTAAATGGTTATAAGATTTATTGTGGTATCTGTATCCTTTTTAAATAGTTATAAGATTTATTGTGGTATCTGTATCCTTTTTAAATAGTTATAAGATTTATTGCTATATCTGTATCCTTTTTAAAAAGTTATAAGATTCATTGTGGTATCTGTATCCTTTTTAAATAGTTATAAGATTTATTGCCATATCTGTATCTTTTGAAATAGTTATAGGATTTGTTGTGGTATCTGTATCCTTTTTAACTAGTTATAAGATTTATTGCCATATCTGTATCCTTTGGAAATAGTTATAAGATTTATTGTGATATCTGTGTCATTTTTAAGTAGTTATAAGATTTATTGTGGCATCTGTATCCTTTTTAAATAGTTATAAGATTTAATGCAATGTCTGCATCCTTTTTAAATAGTTATAAGATTTATTGTGATATCTGTATCCTTTTTAAATAGTTATAAGATTTATTGCCATATCTGTATCTTTTTTAAATAGTTATAGGATTTGTTGTGGTATCTGTATCCTTTTTAACTAGTTATAAGATTTATTGCCATATCTGTATCCTTTGGAAATAGTTATAAGATTTATTGTGATATCTGTGTCATTTTTAAGTAGTTATAAGATTTATTGTGGCATCTGTATCCTTTTTAAATAGTTATAAGATTTATTGCAATATCTGCATCCTTTTTAAATAGTTATAAGATTTATTGTGGTATCTGTACCCTTCTTAAATAGTTATAAGATTTATTGTGGTATCTGTACCTTTTTAAATAGTAACAGATTTATTGTGATATCTGTATTCTTTGTAAATAGTTATAAGATTTATTGTGATATCTGTATCTTTTTTAAATAGTTATAAGATTAATTGTGATATCTGTATTCTTTTTAATAGTTGTAAGATCTATTGTGGTATCTGTATCAATTTTAAATAATTATAAGATTTATCGTGGTATCTGTATCCTTTTTAAATAGTTATAAGATTTATTGTGATACCTGTATCCTTTTCAAATATTTATGTGATTTATTGTGGTATCTGTATCCTTTTTAAATAGTTACAAGATTTACTGTGATATCTTTATCCTTTGTAAATAGTTATAAGATTTATTGTGGTATCTGTACCCTTCTTAAATAGTTATAAGATTTATTGTTATATCTGTATCCTTTGTAAAATAGGTTATAAGATTTATTGTGATATCTGTATCTTTTTTAAATAGTTATAAGATTAAGTGTGATATCTGTATTCTTTTTAAATAGTTGTAAGATTTATTGTGGTATCTGTATCATTTTTAAATAGTTATAATATTTATTATGATATCTGTATCTTTTTTAAATAGTTATAAGATTTATTGTGATATCTGTATCCTTTTTAAATAGTTATAAGATTTATTTTGATATCTCTTTCCTTTTTAAAACGTTATAAGATTTATTGTGATATCTGTATCATTTTTAAATAGTTATAATATTTATTGTGGCATCTATATCCTTTTTAAATAGTTATAAGATTTATTGTGATATCTTATCCTTTTTAAATAGTTATAAGATTTATTGTCATATCTGTATTATTTTTAAATAGTTATAAGATTTATTGTGATATCTGTATCCTTTCTAAATAGTCATAAGATTTATAGTGATATCTGTATCCTTTTTAAATAGTTATAAGATTTATTGTGATATCTGTATCCTTTCTAAATAGTTATAAGATTCATTGTGATATCTGCATCCTTTTTAAATAGTTATAAGATTTATTGTGATATCTGTATCCTTTCTAAATACTTATAAGATTTATTGTGATATCTGTATCCTTCATAAATAGATATAAGATTTATTGTGATATCTGTATCTTATTTAAATAGTTATAAGATTTATTGTGATATCTATATCTTTTTTAAATAGTTATAAGATTTATTGTGATATCAGTATCCACTCTAAATAGTTATAAG
>JANJGK010005074.1:0-7500 GCA_039081455.1 Macrobrachium rosenbergii
AATTAGAGGGATAAGTGGGTTGATATTTGTATATATTGTATATAATACTTATTTTTTTTGTTGTTTCTTTTTTTTGTCTCGTGTTCATTTTAGACGAATTAGAGAATAGAAGTAAAAGAGCAGCACCTTTAGTTCTTTTAGGTGTTGGCGTGATTGCTGCGATTGGAGCGATGTCCATTGGAAGTTTAGTCAAAGTAGCAGAAGTGCAAATGCAGATAAAAGCAATTATTGCTGCAGCAGATGGTCGTGTGTATGGTGATATATTATCTTTAGGATATTTAGAAAATGTTCTAAAGAATTCCGCTTATCTACATGGGGCGAAAGTATTGTTCACGGGAGGAGATTTGTATTTATATTATAATGTTTTGAGGGTGAGATTGTCTGATTGGGAATTAATAGTATACGTTCCTGTCAGTACAATGAAGCCTTTTCTTAGTTTTATTATTAGACCTTTTCCTAGTGCTTTTAGAGACTTAGTAGTGACATGGGATGGATTAGAGACCATGTTCATTTTGAGAGATCAATATCAAGGTTCGGGAGTTGATTATAAGACAGGTTGTACCTTGGTTAGGGAGAAGTATGTGTGTGACAGTAATGTTTTCCAATTGCGAGTTGTATCTGTGGGTGGTTGTGAATTATCATTAGTTCATAGACAGAATCCGACAGAATGTGACTTTATACGATTTCCACATGTATACCACATGATCACCACCAGAACTCTTACTGCCATCCCCTGTTACGACGATGTGCCGAGGTAACAAGTCGACGTCGTTCAATCTTCAAGGATCCAAGCTGTTTGATGCTTCATGTCGAGTAGTGTCAACAGACTTTCTCGTACTTAGCCGTGCCGTGTTCAACAGTTCCGAGAAGATATTCATGCGTCATATGCATAATGATCATGATGTAGTTCCAGTACCTTCAACAGGGGTGCCGATAACTGTTCCACCGTTAGAAGAAGACAATGATCCGTTGTTGGTCGAGTATCAGCAATATTTTATGCCATCCATCTTGGTAGTTCTAGTGGCTATTTTACTGATAATTCTTGTTGTGGGAGTAGTCAAGCTTATTTGTGCTTGTAAGACTAAATGCAAGGGCTCTAAGAAAATGACCCCAGTGACTTTGCAAGTACGTCATGAGAGCAGTACTTAAAACTGCAGTTCAGTAGACATTGCTAATTGAGCATAGCTCTATTTGTTATGTTTTATACATATGCTTTTGTTTTAGTTTGCCATTAGGAGAGCGAGACGCTCTTATGGGGTGGCCGAGCACTATTTCAGAAAATACGGCCGCTTTAATATTACGGTGTTATATAGTTGTGATGAAAGAGGGTAGCTGTGAGATGGAACTGGGGCAAAAGCCGTCACTTGCAGAATCGTTGTATTCAGCAAATACTTCGTTACATCTGCAGTTAATCTGATGAGCACACAATATTGGCGAGTCGTATGACCGAGTTGGTATGTGCGTACATGAGTTCGTACGTTAGAAATCTAGATTTTGTGTCTAATTCTGCCCAAAAACTAGTTCGATCATTCATTAGCGGAGCTAGAGCGAGATCGGGAAGACATTATCTTTGAGTGTTGCAAGCTCTTAGAATTGGCAGAATAAGGTACAGTTCAGACTTTTCGTTTTTCTGTGTGAAGTGTGGACTTATGTTTTTTTTTACCATGTTTCAAGACATTTTTGAACTTGTGTGGGAAGTGGATGTAGTCTTTTACCATTTCAATATTCTACGAGTATTTTATTGTGTTCTGTTTTTCCAGTTTTTACTCATGCATTTTAGACTTTTCATTATTATGTTTTGCACTTGCATATTTTTGGGAGAGTATTATTTGTGCTTAATTCGTTCGACAGATGTCGGTGGTGGTGGTGGTGTGGTGTGATGAGAACATTTGTGAGAGGACATGACGTTGTCATGTTGGTGTGATCATAGAGAAGACATTTGCAAAACCTTTGCAATGTCTATAATTTTTATGTGGGAGACTTTGAGACTGGACTAGACCTTACAAAGTCTATAATGGAATATGTGAGAGTTTTTGAATTTGCAGGCTATTAGCCATAATCAGATTTTTAGTTGGACTGAGACTAAATCTTGAGTTAGATGTTTCTTACTTGACAATTTCATTTATGATGCATTTTAATCTTTGCTTTGTTTATTCATTACTTGTTGGGTTGCTTTAAATAACAAATCTATTTTTATAGGAAAGATTGCGTTTTCCTTATATGACCCATTTCATTTCTTTAATGTGGAATGCGCGAGACGAAGCAAGTGCCGAGAGAGAGAGAGAGAGAGAGAGAGAGAGAGAGAGAGAGAGAGAGAGAGAGAGAGAGAGGGGCGCGTGAGATACTCGCTGAGAAAAAGAGAGTGTGTGGGGCCTAAGGGGGAGGTCTGCGTGGAGTAAGGGTCAGGGAGTAAGGTAAGGGTCGAAATCCCATTGCCTTCTGGAGTAGATCGCAAAATCGGTAACGTTACGTAATATTCCTACACGGAATATTTTCATCTGTTTCCAAAGGGTTGTTACATATATCTTTCTTTGAAAATTCTTTCCGATCTTCAGTCTGTTTCTGCCTCTCCGAAGGAAATGTCTCTCTCTCTCTCTCTCTCTCTCTCTCTCTCTCTCTCTCTCTCTCTCTCTCTTTGTCAAAATATTATTTCTGCTGTGAATGTCTGTGTGTCTGTGTATATTTTTCTTTGAAAGTTATCCTTCCAATCTTCAGTCTGTTCCTCCTTCTTCAAAGGAATCTCTCTCTCTCTCTCTCTCTCTCTCTCTCTCTCTCTCTCTCTCTCTCTCTCTCTCTCTCTCTCTCTCTCTCTCGCCAAATCAAGCAAGCATTTATAAAAAAAAAAGTATATCATGTTTTGTCTCTCGATAAAAGTAATGGGTAGACATATTCAACAATTCTTCCTTTTTAAGAAGCATTATGTCTTTTTTTTTATTCTAGAGCTTTCTTCTAATTTTTTTCTTTCATTTTGCTCCTCGTGTTTGAGTTCCACAAATAAAGACTGAGAATACACAAGAATTCTGCAAGGGAAAAAGAATGCAGTAATGGAGAAACTTTGTTATATTGCATGTTATACTTTGTTTTATGTTTTCTTCCGGATATTATATTTTCAGAGTATATTTTGGGGAAAAGTAAGGTTTTGAAAACGTGGAATGTATGTAAGTGATATACTGTCTTTATATCTGAATTACATCATGATTCACATTTGTGGACAGTACGTCAGTGGTCATACATTTCATCTTAATAAAACCTTTTTTATAAAATTTAGGGAGTTTTCTCAGAAAGTATTGTCCTTGTCATTTGTATGTGAATGAAACTTTTTTCCAAACCACACACTTAGACACATATATATGTATATATGTATGTATATGTATATGTATATGTATATATATATATTGTATATACATTATATACATATATATGTGTGTATGCAAATAGTGTATATATATATATATATATATATATATATATATATATATATATATATATATATATATATATTATATATATATATATATGAGAGAGAGAGAGAGAGAGAGAGAGAGAGAGAGAGAGAGAGAGAGAGAGAGAGAGAGAGAGAGAGAGAGAGAGAGATCAACTGTGCAATCATCGAAGGTTGAAACAAACACACTCCAGACACTTTATATTCTTAAATACTTCACAAAAAAGACTGCATGTTTTCAGCAGTATTTACACTTTTCTTTGTTTTTTCATCTCTTACAATAGTCTGAGAGAGAGAGAGAGAGAGAGAGAGAGAGAGAGAGAGAGAGAGAGAGAGAGATAAGAGTAGCCGCTTAATCCCTATGGATTAAAAATTTTTTTTGTGTGGGGTGGAGGGGGGCCGTATCCGAACCGGAAGAAAGATACGGACTGACACACTCTTAAGCATTCCCCCCTAAAAAGTTAAGTTAGATAAAAAAAAAAATATTAAAGGCAAATACTTTTGCCCTTAATCATTCCTAAAAAAGAAACTAAATTCGCAGACAGACAGTTTTGTTATTTAATCTGTATAGTGCAGATTACAGCTCCTTGATATTAAATAAACATTTCAGCGTCGCCGACGAGAACGATTATTTTGAAAAAAAAAACAAGTAAAAAATGGGCCGAAGTTTCTTCGGCGCAATCGAGTTTTCTGTGCAGCCGCTACAGCATATAATCAAGGCCACCGAAGATAGATCTATCTTTCTGTGGTCTCGGCATAATGCTGTATAAGCCGCGGCCTATGAAACTTGAACCACGGCCCGGTGGTGGTCTATCCTATATCGTTGCCAGAAGCACGATTATGGCTAACTTTAACTTTAAATGAAATAACTACTAATGAGGCTAGAGAGCTGCAATTTGGTATGTTTGATGATTGGAGGGCGGATGATCAACATACCAATATACAGCCCTCTAGCCACAGGAGTTTTTAAGGTGTGAGACCGGACAGAATAAAGTGCAGACAGAAAAAAGTGCAGGCAGAAGAAAGTGCGGACAGAATAAAGTGCACACATAATAAAGGACTGACAGACAAAGCCAGCACAGTAGTTTTCTTTTACAGAAAACTGAAAGGGCCATAAGAAATGTATTCCTTCCCGTCTCTGCTTCTCGGTCCTTCCGCCATTTACACCCAAATTCCTCTGCTCTTTCGCGCATTTTTTGAGGGACGGCCGTTTACTCCATTAGCTGGTTAACGAGGGCACTCCATTCAGACGGGTAATGGAGTCTAATGGAAAACTCCGCGGAGTAGACAATGGAGTGACATCCTCCACTCTCTTGTATGATGGCAGATGTATGAAGGAAAAAAAAAGGAATACATTCGTCTTCATGCCACGTCACCAGTGATTGATGAGAGTACCGAATGGGATTGTTATTTTTAAGTCTGCTCTCTCTCTCTCTCTCTCTCTCTCTCTCTCTCTCTCTCTCTCTCTCTCTCTCTCTCTCTATATATATATATATATATATATATATATATATATATATATATATATATATATATATATATATCAAATATGCAAGGATATATGAACTAACAATTCTTTTCTAGCTTTTAATTTTCAGATGCCTAGCAGATATAGAACTTCGTAGATTTGTCTCTGTAAATAAAACCTATGCATATGTGTATATGTATATATTACATATATTGTGTATATATATATGTGTATATACACCCACACACACGCACACACACACATATATATATATATATATATATATATATATATATATATATATATATATATATATATATATATATATATCTGTGTGTGTGATTGTGTGTGTTGATGAACCTATCTACCAAATTTACCAGTTATATTAACATTTATATATCATATTGGGAAACCAAAGTAAGACTTAAATGAATGACTTATTTTTTCTTGGCAAATAAAGCAAAACATTCAGCATAATATCCACTGCCAAACATAACTTTTACATGGTAAGAGAATAATTTGCCAAAATATCCATTTCATATAATGCACGTGTACTACTGTGTACACACCGGATTTTACGTTTTTCGTAACCAATATATTGTGTATAAGGTTCACTTTCATACAACAAAATTGTCTCGAAATAGAATATAGGCTATATCTAGATTTAATATTTTCTGGAAGGGAAGAGACCTTTACAAAATAAGACATATCCATTGCTGGAATAATTGTAACCGTCGCGACTTGCATATTAAATCAGTGAAGGTTTTAGTATTCAACGTCGTATGAATTCATATTCTGGACTAAATATTATAACGGAATTGTGTTTCATCTGTTCCTTTCAGTGAAGTACTTTACGTTGCAATGCTTGTGTGTTACTTATTGAAACTTTTTCCTGTGTAACCGGATGAAATGGATATACGTTTTTCATATTTAGAATCTTTCTAGAGTTTATTCCAAAATGAAATAAGATGTACACATTTCACTAAGGAACTATCTATCTATCTATCTATCTATCTATATATATATATATATACATATATATATATATATATATATATATATATATATATATATATATATATATATATATATATATATATATATATATATATATATATATTCATGATGTTGCCTTGTAATGCGTATATCCTCCTATAATTTTGACATATTTACTTTTTTCATGTGTTATGTGTAATGATAATGATTGTTGAAGTGTCATATTTAGTTTGGCATCAGATCTCAAAAGAACTAATGATTAAGTAACTTAATAGCGTAATTTAGAATTGGTAATATAATTTTAATAGTAACGTAGTTTAGAACAAATATCTTTCTTGATAAAAGCGTAGTATGTGAACACGTGTGTGTTCAGCAAAGACTTGTTTCATTTCAGTTGTCATCAGTTGAGATAAGAGAGAGCGCTTTGTTTTGGGTTAGTGATGACAGGTTTGGAAAACAAATGCCGATTCGTCCCATACGAGCTCAAGATGAGTGATTTCATGTTGTTACATGCGTTGTTCGAGTCACATACACCATGTTTTGTAAGATTGCGTTCAAAACGTTTTGCTGGGATGACGTCATTTTCCTTGTAGAAGCTTCTCCATTGTATCTCGCACCCAAAATACTTTAATGACGTCACCTCCCTGCTTCTAGAACTTTTGTATCTCGTACCCAAAATGCTTTAATGACATCATGTAATTGTTTCACGTGTTACTGGAATTCTAAAATTTGTTTCATTCTGATTTCTGAGACCAGTCGATTTGGTTCCCTCTCTCTCTCTCTCGTTCTTAGAAAGAGATTACTCTTAACGCAGTGTTTTGTGGCACGTATTAGCATTAACTTTTGAGATCTGAATTTAGTAAAGTAATATAGAGTGTAACGGCGCCTGGTAAAAAGTGTGTTTTGTGGTAACGCAGCTGCAGCAAGTGATTTACAGAGGTTTTCACAAGTTTGTTTAAGGTAATGTGAATTTTACTTATTAATACCATGGTATGATAAGTTAGGAAATTTTGAACAAGTGAAATCATTATTGATAAATCTTATGTGTATTTTTGTGTGTTTTTCTGTTTACAATCTCTTTATATTTTCACATTTTTTATGTTGTGATGTAACATTTATTTACGTAGTATTTTATATATTTCTTGGTAATTTAACATTGCATACTTGATTTCATTATTTAAGATTTTCTTTTTAAATCTTAAGTAATTCTTGATAGTTTAAATTTTGCTTGATTAATTTAAATTCCTGATAAAGTTTTTGTGAGTTAGTTTTGTTTCATAATTTAATTCAAGAATTAATTAACTGTTGTGTTATTTTCAAGTAATAATAAATTTTTCAGATTGTGAATTCTAATTATAAACTTTGAATTTAAAAAATAAATTTTGTATTTAATGTTTTTAGAAAAACAGTGTTTCATTTATTGATCACCAGTGAATAGGATTGATTGTGTGTGTATAAGGCAAAGTGATAAACATGTTTTGTTCTTTAGTTTTGCTAAAGTGAATTAAGACCAGGGAAACAGTTAAGAGTTTTTTGATGGAGTGATGCCCTTCTACTCTAGAATATTTCTAGTTTAATTTTTGATACCTCACAC
>JANJGK010005074.1:15000-51725 GCA_039081455.1 Macrobrachium rosenbergii
TGGAGAACCTCGAAAACAACTTTATACTAATAAAAGAGGCTTTGAAAATCAAGGCGTTTTGTCCGAACAAAGGGCATTCTAAAAGCGTCCATAATGACAGTTATTATCAAGGTATTAGGGGAACCATTTAGATCTATTCAGTGGCTACGGATTTAGAATTAATGAATGCAGCTCGTGCATGGAGGCATTAATGAATGATTAGTTAATTACGTTCGCTGGGGGAACCAAGAATTATGAATGGAAGCGCTCTGGTGACTTTTTTGAGCAATCGTTCACTCTTCCTCGTGACAGATAATACGTTATGCGAGTCATGAATGAATTTTAATTGGCAAGGGTATGCACCCCGGTTTTATCCGTATTTTACAGTATAAAAAGAGTGTCTTTTTTTGTTTCTGATATTATAATACTCCATTGTAATGCCTGTTTTCTCTCTCTCCCTCTCGCTGTAATATATATATATATATATATATATATATATATATATATATATATATATATATATATATATATATATATATATATATATATATATATATATATATATATATATATACATTATATATATACATACATATATTACATTAAATTATATACATATGTATATATACCGTATTATATATATATATATATATATATATATATATATATATATATATATATATATATATATACATATAATTACACACATACATACATACATACATACATACATGTACATACACACACATACACACACACACACACACATATATATATATATATATATATATATATATATATATATATATATATATATATATATATATATATATATATATATATATATTTATATATATACATATACAGTATATATTATATGTGTGTGTGTGCGTGCAAGCGCATGCAAATAAAATGGCCTCGTGGACAAGGAACTTCAAAATTCTGGATTCACCTTAAAAACTTACGAGGTAGAATTTATTGAAATCACATCGAATCACGATCAAAATTTGAAATAACTCCAACTCTTATTCACTAAGAAACGCTAGATTTAACAGGAATTGAGATTGCTGTATTAAATATAACTTGGCGTTATATATAATTTTCCATGTTCATATTGTTTTATGAGTGTTATTCATATTTCCCTTCTATTTAGAGAATCTGATGCAAACGTTTTTTCATTGTTTATGATAGTTTTTTTACCTAACTTTTCCGTTTCGAGTTTCCAGACAGGAAGCTGCTGCAGTCTCCATTTTTCAAAGTATATTCAGTAAAAAAAAAAAAAATCAATGCTTTAAATAGATGACCGATAACAGACTTTAATCAACAAACACTCGAGAACTTTAAACCGCTTTATTTTTTGCGAAATAAAACTCCCAACTTTCTCGCGTTTCGTCTCTAAACATAATAGTGTTGTTTTGCTTAATCTGAGCTTCTTCCAGCGTTGGTGTTTGAAATTCAGCCTTGGTCGTTTATAATCACACTCACAATAATTTGATCGGGAAATGGAGAATTGAGTATTAGAGAGAAGTTTTGAGGAAGAGGGGGACACTGATGATAGATGTGAGGATTAGGAATGAGTGTGGAAATCCGAATGATCAACGGGAAAAAGTTGCTGTTGGGAGGGTGATAAATAGTCTTTTTGGTTTAGAGTTTTAATCTGATTTGTCTGAGGATAATTTCTAGCTATATTTTTGTGTTTATATATATATATATATATATATATATATATATATATATATATATATATATATATATATATATAGTGTATGCATATATATATATGCATATATTATGTATATATATATATATATATATATATATATATATATATATATATATATATATATATATATATATATATGACTGTGAAATATTTTCTGTTAAAACAGAATTCATTACTTGCCTGACGAGAGAGACAGTTGGTCTCTGAAATATAGTATTTACTTCTCTACATTTTGTCGATTTTGGGCTCCTTATATTTGATATATATGTATATATATATATATATATATATATATATATATATATATATATATATATATATATATATATATGTATATATATATATATATATATATATATATATATATATAATATATATATATATATATATATATATATATAACCTTAACTGAAACTAGGGATGGCTTCCAAGCAAAAATTATACATTAATGACCTCCACATTCATACTAACTGATTCAAACATAGATGAATCTCCTGTACAGGAAACCTCGCCAATGTTAGCCGCTCTATACATAATCATTAGCAGCCAATCTAACCCCTTACACACAATGTCCCAGTTCACTGTAGTCAAGCCAGTCAGTTAAAATGGTAGACAATTCTTTCACACTGAAGGACAAACATCAAGTTGAACATTTTGCTGAGGACTGCTTCAATCAAGTTAGTGTCGTGTACAACCTGGAAATTTCTGCCATGAAAAGGGCCAGTGGAAATTATACACATGTAAACCTCTTAATGAAGAAAATAAACCAAATGCTAAGTTAGCATGTTTTTTTTTTTTGTTTGAGGCCAAAGACAACCAAGCTCGCTCGCTCATACCAGGCAGAGACAAAAAAGAAAAAAAAAAAAAGTCTCTTTATCATGCTTCACGGTGGGAAAGTCACCAAATGACAGATCGCATTAGCTGTGTTTTTATAGCCAAAACTCTTCGAGCGCCTGAAAATAAGAGAGAGAAAAAAAAATCAATAATACCGTTGCAGACAGCAGCCACTGAAAGGTAATCAATACCTTGTCAGGAGGAAATAGAAGACTACTCCAGCAGAAGCTGTTCGCTTTCATCTCTCTTTGAAAACAGTTGCGTAAGAAGAGATCACACGTGGAGAGGTTACTCTCGAATTCTTTGACGAAATCGATGACGTTACCTTCCCTGGGGAATGTGAAAATGTTTTGAGTTATAAGCCATCAAAGTTTTGGAAATTCAACCTGCTCTAATTTCTTTATTTTTCAAGATACAAAGTTGAATTTTTTATGAGATGAAGTATTTGCGACCAGTAATAGAATAGTATACATGAAAAAATTACAGTTCAACCCCACCCATTTTTTTGGGAAAAAGGTGATTATTTTAAAGTTGATCAGGCGAAAACCCCCATTTTCAAAAATTGGGCCAAGAGGCCCTTCTGATGCTGAACGCCTGAAATGTAATATTCTCGAATGAACCGTCTGACGGAATCACTGCTGGTAAATGGTGAAGAACGTAGTCAGTTACGAGTTCTGGGAAGATATGATGAAACAGATGAATGTGAATAAGATAGAGAAAACAAAGGAAATTACATGAGATGCGGAGGATTCTCCATAGAAAGGATTTTTTTTATCTGGATGAATGAAAAGCTGAACTGTAACATAACTGTTAATGAATGGAGCAGCAGAAGATGAGAGAGAGAGAGAGAGAGAGAGAGAGAGAGAGAGAGGAGAGAGAGAGAGAGAGAGAGAGAGAGAGAGAGAGAGAGAGAGAGGAGTGGGGAGTGAGAGCATTTCTGGGACTTTTAATTGAAACCGTTTACAGTACCTTATAATTTTCTAAACACACTCACACACACACACACACACACACACAGGAGGAATACCGAATAATCATAAGAGATAGTTCTCAGAAATTAGGGGAAGCAGAGTGAATACTGTTAAATACAGGAGAGAGAGAGAGAGAGAGAGAGAGAGAGAGAGGAGAGAGAGAGAGAGAGAGAGAGAGAGAGATGGTGTGTGGGTCACTGAAAAGTGGGTATATCTCCTAGTTGTTTGCTCTCTCGATGCTGAAATCAACATTTCTGGAATAAATAGCCTGATAACAAAGGGTAACTGGTAATTAAAGCAGAGGATAAAGACTAAATACCAGTTCAGAAAGAACAAACGTATTATCGTGAGCACATAGTGAAATATTTTAAATGTTACAGAGGAACAGGAGCCAGTGAATAAGTATTCTGACAAATCAGTGATTAACGACAGTTAGGGGGTTAGTGTCATCAGTGCACCTCAGCGGTGCACTATAGGGCATTACTTAAGGTTCTTTGCAGTGTGCCTTCGGCCCCAAGCTGCAACCTCTTTCGTTCCTTTTACTGTACCTCCTTTCATATTCTCTCTCGCATCTTACTAACAATTGATTCACAGTGCAGCTGCGAGGTTTTCCTCCTGTTACACCTTTCAAACTTTTACTGTCAATTTCCGTTTCAGCGCTGAATAATCTTATAGGTCCCAGTGCTTGGCCTTTGGCCTAAATTCTATATTCAATTCAATTCATTTGATAAACCGTACAGAAAAAAAAAAAACTTGACATCTACAAAGACTCAAAACTACAAACGCGAGTTAATATGATGTTGGGTCTCGTAGAAACACATAATTAAGGAAGGATTAAAAGCTATGACCGAGCTATTAGTATTTTACTATACGAGTCCAAGAGCTCTCGGAATTAAGCTCTCTAAAATCGCTTTTTTTTTTCTTTCAAACGGATTCTTTAGAATGAATGTTCTATACTCGCTTGGAATGGGAATTAGTGAAAGTACGTCCCAGGGTAGTAATAGTAAGTTGCCTATTGAAATGAAGCTTTTGGGGAGAATAGAAGGAGCGTAGGGGAACTGATTTCATAGGGAAGGAGACATTTGTAATTTATGAGGAAAACATTAGCTTAGGAAATTAGATTCAGGAATTACATAGCTGAAAAATTTTTTCTAAAGGATTCTGTTATAAAGGGCGATTGTGGAATGATATAAATAACGATTTAAAGAGCAAATTGACGGTTATATTAACGAGAAAGGATTACAAATCAAATGGGCATGATCAGTAAGAACGGAAAGTTGTCACTGGCTTCTAGATAGTATTCACATAACATTAATCAATTATCTTTTTAGTTTTCTGAAAAGAAGTTTATTGTGCCGGCTTTGTGTGTCCGTCTGCACTCTTTTCTGTCCGCACTTTTTGCTGTCCGCCCTCAGGTCTTAAAAACCACTGAGGCTAGAGGGCTGCAAATTGGTATGTTGATCATCCACCATCGAATCCTCAAACCTACCAAATTACTGCCCTCTAGGCTCAGTAGTTTTTATTTTATTTAAGGTTAAAGTTAGCCATGATTGTGCTTCTCGCAACAATATAGGCAAGGCCACCACCGGGCCGTGGTTAAAGTTTCAGGGGCCGCGGCTCATACAGCATTATACCGAGACCACCGAACGATAGTTAAATTTTCGGTGGCCTAGATTGTACGCTGTAGCAGCTGTATAGAAAACTCGATTGCGCCGTAGACACTTCGGCGTATTTTTTACTTGTTCATTGCTAATATCGAAGAAAGGATTTTAATCTTGAACACTAAGCTGTTAATGCCACCGAAAAAGTTCCATTCAGTATATGATGAAAATCTCGACAAAACATTCAGTACGCTCCCACACTATGACGTCACGAATTCTTTATACGGATGAAAAGGAAAATAATTTGCAAAAATTAATGATGGTATATGAATGAAAAATTATCAAATCACATCAATGGCTTTACGCGAAAAATGATAACGTCACAAGCATATTTATAAAACTGTGCATTGACCACAATAAAAACTTTACGGTCAGCGGGCTAAATCCTCTATTGTGCCTAAAAAAGACACAAAGAAAAATGAGTGTTTAAAATTCAAAAGATCCTTCGCTCTTCGGATTAAATGCATTCTAATTAACACAAAAGCTTCACTGATATTATTTGTTTAGAATATGACAAATTATTTCGTGTTTAACATAAATAAATTTGTAACTCAAAACACCTCTTGTAAACTGTGTTGGTAAGTTGGTAGTGCCCGTGCTTTTCATTTGAGAGTAGAGTCCGGGGCTCGATCCCGATGTGAGCTAAAATTTATTTGTTCCTACACAATATACACACCTTATGCATAGGACCTCAGGTTTGTATAGTTAGGAAAAATACAAACTGCTTTTAAAATTTGTCGCGTGATTATTATTATTATTATTATTATTATTATTATTATTATTATTATTATTATTATTATTATTATTATTATTATTATTATTATTCTGTAAATTGATTGGCCCTGTCTTTGAAAATCAAGTTCCAAAAAGCATGTGATTGAGGAAAGATAAATTTTCAAAAATGCTTTGAAAGACAACTAGATAAAGCCAGGAGTTCAAAGTAGTTTTAAAAAGACAATCATGAACATCAAATTTGAAAGATTTCTGCGATATATGTTTTTGTTTTCTGACTTTTAACTGTGGACGATATTTAATTGAAATGCCCAGATGCAGAGTCTACCTTTTCACTTTGTGTATTTTATTATCATTAGAAGTAGCAGCAGTGAAAATGTCTGGATGAATAACAAGACCTTTTGATTTAAAAGCCCTAAGGTAACTGGCACATATCTTCTCTTGTTTTCATTCAACGAAGAGCATAATAAAAAAAAATGTAATTGACGTTCCTTGCTATACTGAAAAGCAGGCCATTTCACAATAATTTCTCTGTACTCCATTTAAAAAGGCAGTCTCGTCTGAAGTTGTCAATTACCTCGAGATTTCTGATGCAAAGGACGAGAGAAGGAACAGTAAGAATGAATTTGATGTCGATCAAAAGATTTCTCCCGTCCGAGGAATCTTTTTCCTAGCGATTGAAGGATTTGATGCAACCTATCTCTTTTTATTTATTTCCAAACGTCCAGAGGTAAATCATTACATGGCATTGATAGATGTTTGTTGGAGGCAAAAACTCGTTTATGATTTACGTCGCCCCGTGTTTGCGAAGCGTTTCGGTTCTGAAGGAGAAGAGCGCTTTCCAAAACTTCGCAAAATTATAGTAAAAAACATTGCGATTATTATTATTATTATTATATATATCTGTGCTGCAAGTCATATTTCAAACATGTTTGGTTAGATATTATTTCTGTATGAGGGTCGTTAATCTTATATTTTATTTGATTATTTGTCTTTTAGTTTTCTGTAAAAGAAAACTATTGTACCGGCTTTGTCTGTCCGTCCGCACTTTTTTCTGTCCGCCCTCAGATGTTAAAAAGTACTGAGGCTAGATTGCTGCAAATTGGTATGTTGATCATCCACCCTCCAGTCATCAAACATACCAAATTGCAGCCCTCTTGCCTCAGTAGTTTTAATTTTATTTAAGGTTAAAGTTAGCCATAATCGTGCATCTGGCAATGTTATAGGCAACCACCAGGCCGTGGTTAAAGAGTCATGGGCCGCGGCTCATACAGCATTATACCGAGACCACCGAAAGATACATCTATTTTCGGTGGCCTTGATTGTAAGTTGTATCGGCTGTACAGAAAACTCGATTGCACCGAAGAAATTTTGGCACATTTTTTACTTGTTTTTTAATGATATCTCTTTCAAAAGGACAAAAGTCTTGATAAAATCAGAACTATAGATCCGAATTATTATGTCGTATTGAATGATTTCATAAGAATTCTATTTTTTTAGAACTCTTTCTTCCTGACAGCCTGTTTACCCAGCAGGTCTTTGCTTTTCTGAAAATTTACTCTTTGCCTTAATGAAAATTTACTCTGCCTTTCTGAAAATTTACTCTTTGCCTTTCTGAAAATTTACTCTTTGTCTTTCTGAAAATTTACTCTTTGCCTTTCTGAAAATTTACTCATTGCCTTTCTGAAATTTACTCTTTGCCTTTCTGAAAATTTACTCTTTGCCTTTCTGAAAATTTACTCTTTGCCTTTGTGGATTCTCTGACTACACCAGGACTCGCCTCTATAATTTTTTTTTTACTAACAACTGGAACTCAAGAGGCTTGAATTGGTTACAGCTCTAATTTATCTTTCTTCTTCTTCTTCTTCCCCGTAGGAGGGTAGTGCCGCCAGTGCACCTCATGCGGTGCACTGTAGGCATTACTTAAGGTTCTTTGCAGCGTGCCTTCGGCCCCTAGCTGCAACCACTTTCATTCCTTTTACTGTACCTCCTTTCTCATTCTCGTTCTTCCATCTTACTTTCCTGCCTCTCCTAACAATTGATTCGTAGTGCAATCGCGAGGTTTTCTCCTGTTACACCTTTCAAACCTTTTAGTGTCAATTTCCGCTTCAGCGCTGAATGAGCTCGTAGGTCCCAGTGCTTGGACTTTGGCCTAAATTCTGTCTTCAGTTCAGTTCAGTTCTTCTTCTTCTTCTTCTTCTTCTTCTTCTTCTTCTTCTTCTTCTTCTTCTTCTTCTTAAGCTTTAACTTCACTTACAGGCTGCTCTAGTACCAAGAGCCAGAGCCAGTGTAATACTGCCTTGATCTTAAACAACAGCACTACCTCAGTAGCAAGCAGTTTCCACCGAATGGCTAATGCCGTTCATCATTAACCCAGAAACTTCATTGATGTGATGCCCACAATGCAATGCTCTGAATCTATTGTGCCCGTCCAATAAAAAAGAGGACTCATTTCGTAATTTCGTCTTGTGGTACAATGGAGACCACAACCCTTTGATTCTCTGACACGATCCGTGATACTGTACTATGATCTCTCATTACTCTCGGCAGGCTCCACGTGCCTGCTCGTCTCTCTCTCTCTCTCTCTCTCTCTCTCTCTCTCTCTCTCTCTCTCTCTCAGTTGAATGATGGCATCCAAGCCACCTCTCTCTCTCTCTCTCTCTCTCTCTCTCTCTCTCTCAGTTAAATGGTGGCACCCAAGCCCCCTCCCGCCCCCCCCTCTCTCTCTCTCTCTCTCTCTCTCTCTCTCTCTCTCTCTCTCTCTCTCTCTCTGTGATGTGACATTCTCTCGGTGAGACGTAAACGTTCATGGTCTGGATAATCTACCCGATAATACGCGTCTTACATACAATTAGCGAATGAAATATAGCTAAAAGTGTTCGTGAACTATCGGTGATTAGCTTAATATCAGATTAGAGTGATAAACCGTCTAATAAGTTGTTTACGAGTGAATTAATAAAATCTGAAAATCATGGAGGAGTCAACCAATAGTGGCAAAAGGTGGAGAAATCTTGCATGCATCGGAGATATTCAATATGATGAATTGGCAGGAAGGGAACTTGGTTTGCTGATCGTGGAGATGAATTGCAACATCGACCAAAAAGATGTGAAATCATTCACAGACATATTGAAAGGATACGATCCTTCAAACTGGAGCAAATCTGTAGAAAATATAATGAAAATAATAGAAGGGATACCAATGAAAGTTCAAGTTATCAAAAGACTTACAAAGAAAATCTACAAAAATCAACACATTCCATCAAAGAAAATAAGTACGGTGGAATTAGTGAATATATTGATTGATGCAATAGGCAAACGGATGCCTAAAGCATGTAAACTATGTAGAGTGTAGTACAGCATTGTAAATCCACAAAACCTGATTAGGAAATGCTATGCTTGCCACGTACCGACACACCCTTCATGTGCTGAAGTTGAGCAAAATAGAAATAAGGACACAAAAATATTTTGCTCAACATGTCTAGTATGGATAGACAAGGTCATTAAATCAAGACTTAATGTACAGATTGTGGAGGATGAAGAAGATGAAGAAGATGAAGAAGAGGAAGAAGAGGAAAATAGAAAAGAAGAAAATAAGACTGAAGAGAGAGAAAAGATTAATGAAAACAAAGAACAGGATAATAGTATGGATGCAGAGAAACTCATAGATTCTGCATATGAGGCAATACAGCAACATACTTATGAAGAAATAAATTATGACATGATAAATCAAAATAAAATCCCAAAGAGGTTGTACCCGGATCTCCATACTGATGGGAAAGAACAAGAAAAAAAAAAGAAAAGAAAGACACAGTATGCACCCTTTTGAAAAGAGGGAATTGCAGGTTTGGTGAAAGATGTTATTACAAACATCCCAAGATATGTCACAATTATGAGATCTATGGCAAATGTGCATATCTAGATGGCTATGAAGAGGAATGCAGCGGTCTACATCCAAAAATATGTAGAAAATGGAAAGAAGGAAATGGATGTAGGTTTAATAAGAAATGTAGATACATGCATCCTGTAGCCATGAAAAACCAAAATGAAAATCAAATACATATAAAAAATCAAGGTAAAAATTAAACAAATAAAGAAAAGAACAAAGATCATGTGATGAAGGCAAAAAGCAAGCCAACAACACATTATGAAATGTCAGCACCACGATATGAGCCATCAGCACCTAGATATAGCACAAGGAACAAGCAATGTATCTATGATGCTAGGGGATGGTGCAGATATGGAGATAAGTGCAGGTTTATGCACAAAGTGAATAAATATGAAGCTGGAAGAACAAATATAATGGAAAAGTTGGATTTTTTAATGTACGAATTTCTGGAAATGAAAAAAAGATCAACATATCAGAACAGGAAAGAGACATGGGAAAATCCTTATTATTACCCATATTAGATAATGGAGATAATACGCAAACCATCATAGTGATGAACGCGCAGGGTTTAGTTTCGAGTAACTCAAAAAGAAAGATAGAGTTCTTAGAAGAACTAACCCAAAATGAAAAAAATAGAAATATTGAATATAAGTGAAACCTGGTATTCCCAAGAGACTGGTAATGATGACCAGATAAAGGGTTTCCAAACTTATAGATCAGATAGAAAAAATAGAAATCAAGGGGGAACCGCGATATATGGGAGAGATGCCAATCAAGGAAAAATCTGTGAGAAATATAGTAACACAGAATGTGAATTAATAGCGGTAGAATTTGAATCTGAAAAATTAGTGAACATTGTAATATATAGACCCCCTAATACTAAAGAGTTTGACATAATAATTGAAAAATTGGATGAAATATGTAGAAATCACAAGGACTGGACTATACTCCTAACCGGAGACTTTAACTTTCCTTTTGTAGAATGGAAAGAACGAATAGGAGACTGTGGTTGTATTTATACATATAAAAAAGAGAGCAATAGTAGTGCAGAAGATAAGAGGCAATTTGAAAAGCTATTAGATATGCTACTAGAACATAACATTCAGCAAATAAATCACCTACCAACAAGCAAGGATGATATTTTAGATCTAGTATTTGTGAATGAGGTGAACTATGTTAAAGAAATAATAGTATATAACACGAGTATTTCGGACCATAATGTCATAGAACTAACAGTCCGTTCCAGAACATACGAAAACAAAGAAAAGCAAGAGACGAAAAAATGGGAAGGATATGGAAAATACAATTTCTATAGTAAGAATATAAATTGGTCAAAAATAAATGAAGAATTAAACAAAGAATGGGAAAACATATTTGTAAGTGATGATATACAGGTAAATACCGATATATTATATAAAATATTAGAGGAAATAGTGGAAAAATATATACCGAAGAAAAAAAGTAAGCATCAGTCACGAATTCCAAGAGACAGAAGGATCTTGTTCCAGAAAATTAGAAAGTGGAAAAAAGCTCTTGCAAAAGAAAAGAATGCATGGAAAGTGATGGAACTAAAAAGTAAGATAGAAAATGCAGAACAAAAGATTATACAATCAAAAGAAAATGAAAAATGGAACCTAGAAGAAATGACACTACAAAATATCAAGCAAAACCCTAAAATTTTTTATTCATATGCAAAAAAGATGAATAAAATAAGAGTAGAAATAGGCCCTCTAAGAATTGAAGGGCGATTAACGAATGAAAAAAAGGAAATATGTAACATATTAGCAGAAAGATATAAGAGTGAATTTACACCTAGAATTGACAATGAAGATAATGATACAGAAATAAGAGATGAAAATACTGAATACTTATCAGATATAGATATTACAGAAGCCGATATTGTGCAGGCTATTAATGAAATTAAAAATGGATCAGCAGCAGGACCAGATGGAGTACCTGCCATATTGTTAAAGAAAGTGGTTCATTCAATCGCAAAGCCGCTAGCAATATTATTAAGACAAAGTATAGATACAGGCAAGATTTATGATGAGCATAAATTAGCATATATTACTCCTACTTTCAAAAGTGGTTCAAGACTAGAGGCAAGTAATTATAGGCCTGTGAGTCTGACATCTCATATTATGAAAGTATATGAAAGGGTAATGAAAAAAAATATAATGAAACATTTAATGAAAAATAGATTGTTCAATATAGGACAACATGGTTTTGTACCCGGAAAAAGTACACAAACCCAACTGTTAGTCCACCATGAAAGCATATATAAAAATATGATAAATGAAAAAGATACAGATGTGGTTTACCTAGACTTTGCAAAAGCTTTTGACAAGGTAGATCATAATATATTAGCGAAAAAAATTAGAAAACATAACATTGTTGACAAAGTAGGAAGATGGATAAAAGAATTTTTGCAAAATAGAAAACAGATAGTGATTGCAAACGATGAGAAATCGGATGAAGCTACGGTAATATCCGGTGTACCACAGGGTACGGTGTTAGCTGCATTGCTGTTTGTGATTATGATTGCAGACATAGACAGTAATGTTAAGGACTCAGTAGTAAGAAGTTTCGCAGATGACACAAGAATAAGTAGAGAAATTGCTTGTGATGAAGATAGGAACTCGCTACAAAGAGACCTAAACAAAATATATAAATGGGCAGAGATAAATAGGATGGTATTTAACTCTGATAAATTTGAATCAATGAACTATGGTGATAAAGTAGGAATGCTATATGCATATAAAGGACCTAATAATGAGACAATCACAAACAAGGAAGCAGTTAAAGACCTTGGTGTGATGTTGAATAGGAATATGTTATGCAATGATCAAATAGCAATTCTATTGGCAAAATGCAAAGCAAAAATGGGAATGTTGTTCCGGCACTTCAAAACAAGAAAAGCTGAACACATGATTATGCTTTATAAAACGTACGTACGTAGTCCACTTGAATATTGCAATATAATATGGTACCCACACTACCAAAAGGATATTGCACAAATAGAGAGTGTACAAAGGTCATTTACAGCTAGAATAGAAGAAGTTAAGGACCTTGACTACTGGGAAAGACTACAATTCTTAAATTTATATAGTCTTGAAAGGAGAAGAGAACGCTACATGGTAATTCAAGCATGGAAACAGATAGAAGGAATTACCGAAAACATCATGGAACTAAAATTATCAAAAAGAGCAAGCAGAGGTAGATTAATAGTGCCAAAAACTATACCAGGAAAATTAAGGAAAGCACACAGGACATTAATCCACCACGCACCAGCATCGATAATGCAGCGTCTATTCAATGCGCTACCAGCTCATCTGAGGAACATAACAGGAGTGAGCGTAGATGTGTTTAAGAATAAGCTCGACAAATATCTAAGATGCATCCCAGACCATCCAAGACTGGAAGATGCAAAATATACCGGAAGATGCGTTAGCAACTCTCTGGTAGACATCAAAGGTGCCTCACACTGAGGGACCTGGGGCAACCCGAACGAATTGTAAGGTAAGTAAAGTAAGGTCTCTCTCTCTCTCTCTCTCTCTCTCTCTCTCTCTCTCTCTCTCTCTCTCTCTCTCTCTCTCTCTCTCGAACAATCTAGACACATACTCGACTCAGTAAGCTTCTTGTAACAGGTTTTAGCAGGTCGCTGATAGAGAGAAATAGACAGAGGAACAAAGAGAAATAGGTGTGTGCGTATGTGTGTATATATATATATACACACACGTATGTATATATATATATGTATGTATGTATATATATATACACGTGTATATATATCTATGTATATTTTAACATAAAAATGTAAAGTGCTTCATGAAAACCACAGGGAATGACGTCATGACGTTGAAAATATTTTATAAATATTTTCAACGCCGTCATTACTTCACTTTTGTGAACTTCTTCGTCGCCTTCATTTGGTTCGCTCAAGTCTACTGAACTAACTTAGCGCAGCGACATTTCGAAGACTTGGCTGTAAATTTTCCGTAATGGCGCCCTAATTTCTCAAACACGATGATCTGATGTTCATTTCGTTGTTTTATTGACTCATCCCATATTTTGGCGGAACACCTGAACGAAGTAAAAATGCCTATTTTGTTGAATATGAAAGAAAATAGTTTTCTCTTTTACATTAACATACGAAGATGAAAACAGCGTTCCGGGAACTGTTTAACTTTTGTATAGAGCGAATACGCACACAAACTCGCATGCATACACACGCACGCACACATGTATATAAATATATTTTATATCGTGTCATTTTCATGAAGAATTTTTCGGATGAGGTTGCTAGCCCCTAACCTGCTTAACTTAAAAAAAATCTCTTATTCATAATATTCATCATATCTATTTTTGACTAGCCATCTCATTAAAAATCATATTTTTCGCTTGACAATTAAGAGGGAATTCACAACAGAACGTTTTGCTACTCGATTCAGGAATCCCCAGAAATGCGGAAGTTTCTCTTTCAAAATGACTTGAAAAGCTTTCCTCTCCTCCCCTCGATTGTCAGGTGGCGTGAAGCCGCCGAGATCATAACACACAAAATCGGAAACATTATGCAAATGATGTTTTTCAGAAAGTGAAAGAAGTGAAGTCATCATGAAACAACTTTTTTTTCATCGCTCGTTGGACAGAATTGCAAATGGGATTTGAACTTCTTAAATCGCTGTATTTATACAAAGCTGGAATAGAGAAAAGGTTCATGGTCTTAATAGAGTATTTTTTTATGGCATCCATTCTTATATGTATTTCTGCAGGGTGGTCGAGAAATCTGCAGTTCTGTTGTTTGATTCGTTAGATTTGAAAACAGACGCTATTCGGATGTGTGATTCTTGACAGCTCATCTAAATTAGCCTATCTTCCACAAAAGGTGATTTGCGGTTCTGACATCAGATGATGTAATCAGCTGATAAATTTCACTTTGAATATTATTTTCCTGCTGCCAGTGAACTGCCGCAAAATAAGTGTAGACCGACACACACTTCCAGATTTTGGGCTGCAGTCTCATCTAAATCTGAGCCTGGAACTCTTGCGTATATACTCTTAATAAGACGAATTAAGACGGATTATTGATGTTGAAGTGCTAAGCTGTCTTGATACTTGGCTTGGTCGCTTGTCAAATAGCTCTAGATAATGTTTTTTTCTTTTGCTGACTTTCAAATTCATATCTATCTTTTTATTCACTTTCTTCGTGATAAGAGTGATAGATGTAAGATTGTTCAGTGTGGGCGGCAATGAAGGATAAAGTTGAATATCTTGTTGTCTCTCAAATGTCGAAGATTTTCTGGTAGACATCGTGGGTGGGAGTGTGTGTTTGTGCGTGTTTGTGTGTGTGTGCATGTGGGTTGGTCACATTTTGTTCCTCATATCTTAAGGCACATGGTAAAAAAGGCTGAAGAAGAGAGAGAGAGAGAGAGAGAGCGAGAGAGAGAGAGAGAGAGAGAGAGAGAGAGAGAGAGAGAGAGAGAGAGAGAGAGAGAGAGGGCGGATTAGGAATTAGGTCAGTGGAAATATGACAGTTTTTTTTTTTCTGTATTCCAGCAATACATATTTTTTTTCGGAAATTGACATACTCACCCTGTTTCCATTTTCTGTTGATATGATTCGTGCCATTTTAGAAAATGTTGTTCCTTTCTTTAAGGCTTTTACACGTGCGTGTTTCATTTTCTGCCATTCACAAGTTGGTCATAGGACATTTTTAGTTTCTGTAAAAGAAAACTGTTGTGCCGACTTTGCCTGTCCGTCCGCACTTTTTCTGTCCGCCCTCAGATCTTAAAAACTACTGAGGCTAGAGGGCTGCAATTTGATATGTTGATCATCCACCCTCCAATCATCAAACATAACAAATTGCA
This sequence comes from Macrobrachium rosenbergii, assembly GCA_039081455.1. Lineage (NCBI taxonomy): Eukaryota > Metazoa > Arthropoda > Malacostraca > Decapoda > Palaemonidae > Macrobrachium > Macrobrachium rosenbergii. Next base: position 30,654 of record JANJGK010005074.1, read on the forward strand.
GCCCTCTAGCCTCAGTATCAGAATCGGTAGTTTTTATTTTATTTAAGGTTTAATTAGCCATACTCATACTTCTGGCACTGCTATAGGTACCGACAGCACAGGCCACCACCGGACTGTGGCTGAGTTTCATGGGTCGTGGTTAAGAGTTTCATAGGCCGTTGCTGAAAGTTTCATACAGCATTATATGCTGTATAGAAAATTCGATTACGCCGAAGAAACTTCGGGGCATTTTTTGTTAGTTCTGTATTCTGTTGAGCTCCGACCTTCAATCTTGTAGCATTTCCAAACTTTCTAGTCTAAGACGAACAGAGAATTTATGTTTCGTCGTGTCTTTCTTGATTAACTTTGTTTTTTTATTCTGTTTCTTGTTTTCTCATAATGACTACGGAAAAACTTGTAAAAAAAAACCTTATATCTCTGATGGAAATTAAGGCAATGTAGTTTTCAAGATAATAATGAAATCTTGTTCAGTATCATATCAGATTAGAAAAAAATACGTTAACGTTTTCCTCATAATTATGATGTTGTACTTCTAGAAAACGAAACACAGCAGCTGTGTTATTATTAGACTAGGGACGCTGTGGTTGTCAGCCGTTTCATAGCAACCAGACTGCAGATAGCTCAAATGTTTTCTATGAAATTTACAGTGTGATAGGATATCAGAAAGTATCTGGGAATCATACATACATACATACATACATACATACATACCTAGTACATAGGTCTGATATTGATTTTGACTTTGCTCAGCACAGAGTCAGTTCTGGTAGTGTGACATTGCTCCAGAATATATTTAACTCTATTCTGTGTATGAATGCACACACATTCATACTTAAATGCTTACATACACATACACAAAATTTCGATTTTTATAGCTGTTGCGAAATATAGAGTAACTAGTTACAGTATGAATACATGCAAAAAAAAGCACTAATTACGCACAGATGAATGTGTACGTGCTGTGTATAGCCTTTATTTAGAAGAATAACTTCCGTCTGCTATTGGTCACATTCTGAATGAAATTTACCACAACAATTTCTTGGGCCCGGTCATTCTTCTTGATATAATGAGCAAGGTTTCCTTTTGAATGTTGCTGTGTTATGTGGGATGTTGCGCAAGATACAATTCTTTCCTTTCTTTTTTTCATCAAAAGGTGTTCATGCCTCTTGAGTTTGTCCTGCTTTTCTTGATGTTTTCTCGTGCTTATTATTTTGTAACCTTTTCTTTATTATATCAATATTTTCTTGTCCTTTTGTGCATCTTGTCCACATGTCTTTTGCTTCTCCTCTTACTCACGCAATGTGAAATTACTCTGAGTACTGAGAACAACATAATTGACTTCTTTTTCCGTATTCATTATTGTTCCTTTATCCACTTATCTATTGCCAGTTTCATTATCTAAATATAAATGAAATTACTAGACGTAATACGACTGATGAGCATAGCACAATAAGCTCACTTCATTTATACATTCACCTTTTCCCAAACCTGATCCATAGCATGTATATTGCGGACACCTGGGAAGGTTTACCCGTGCTGAGAGGTGCTCTTTCAAATCTAACTCAATAACGTTGGCTGTAATGGTCTCGGCGTGGAAAGCTCCAAGACGCCGAGGATGCTGGCGTTTTGACGCAGTTTGGTGGGGAGTGGGCGTTGGGGGTTGGGATGGGGGTGGGGGAGATTGATTGATTAATTGAGAGTTATCTGGCGTCACAACTACCAGGGTCACCGACGGGTGGGGGAGATTACTTACTAGTATTTGTAAGTTGTAGTGTTTGCTTATTATGGTGAGCCCTTTGCAGTCTCTCTCTCTCTCTCTCTCTCTCTCTCTCTCTCTCTCTCTCTCTCTCTCTCTCTCTCTCTCTCTCTGTCTTCCGGGGCAAGCAAGGGAAGGTATCGTGTGGTTGTGTTTCATAAAATAGCCTGTATGCTGCGGTTGACCTACGGAGGGAATTCAGTGCCTGGTTGTTCACTGATTTTTCTGATCTTCCTTTCACAGCCTATTCATGCTTAGTCTTTGTAAGTGAAAAAAGTCACTAATAATAATAACTGTGATGATAGTAATCAAGAACACGATGCTACTTGCAAAAGAATTGAGAAATACATAGCATGTAATCAGTGTATTAAGTCATTGATACTGTGTTTATTTTATCCTTAAAATTTTTCAGAGTTTATAATTATAAAGTAAAAACAAAAAATTCTTAATATGGAAGTAAAGAAGATTTTATAAAACTACCTTTCAGATGACATAACTTTTTCACACAGGGCAATAAAATAATAATGTTAGTGATGTGATGAAATTCACGACGATCAGTACAGTAATATTAGTGATAGTAGTTACAATATATTCGTTTCTCTCTTCTCTGTCAGTACAGTAATATTAGTGATAGTAGTTACAATATATTCGTTTCTCTCTTCTCTGATACATTTTTTATTGTGTTCTCAAAGAATTTTATTTCATTTTTGTTGAATAAAAAATAATCTTCAACATTCTTTTTATGGCAGCAAAACTTATTCGAATAAAATTAATTTACCGGTACTAGTAGTACTTTTCTTTTTCTGAGCGAGTGAAATAAGAGAAGTGAAGGTCATAAATTTCCTCCGTTTCAAGACGATGAAATTTCCGCCCTTATAGATTGCGCGCTCCATTAAGCCCGCTATTTTACTGCCCTCACTTCACGACTTTGGAATTTCGGACTTTCGTTAATTCTGCTTTCTTTTCTTAGCGTCTTCGTTATTATCGATGGTAATATTCTTATATTAATTCCTGTTGTTTTTATTATTTTGATTTTACCTTCATTATTTGCATGTGGGTTGATATTATTATGAGCTGATTTGAGTGGTTTCTAGTAGCTCTTCAACGGATTCTATATAGAACGTGCTCTATTCCTTATTAGTAGGAAGAAGTATTACAGATTTCCAATTTTTACTGTAGCAAATGCGCCGTATTTCATGTTTTAGTGAACTAATTAATACCCATTGACATCATTGCTGTATTCGAAAATCGCTCAATACAAGCATTAATGCGTCCTACATTAGGCATGCGTGATGAGAGTCTCCTCCATATCTCAGCGTTGAGAAATGATCAAGGAATGAGAAGAGGGATGAGAATATTTTCATAAAAACACGTGTCTTAGCACTAACACCCCCCCCCCCCAAAAACCCACACCGTTTTTATTCGGGCACTTACACGTCAACTCTCAAGCCCCCTTCCCCCACGCCCCTCCACCTCCTGCTGCCATACATCTTACCTGCCTTTGCTAACAATGTGTTGGCCCTCTCTTCTTCCCCTCCCCCCAACCTCCCCTCTAACCCTCTTCTACCCAACTCCTCTTCGCCCAACCCACTCCCGCCTTCCCTCAATATCTTTCCTCCCAGATTATCCGCTTATCTTCTCCTCTGCCACCAGATCTTTTCCCCAGTTTCCTGTTTCCCTCTTCTCATCCTGTAGCTGTAACACTTCTCTCTCTCTCTCTCTCTCTCTCTCTCTCTCTCTCCCTCTCCCACCTATCTCTCACTTTCCTTCTCGTTTCCTTTTTTCGCTTCCTCCAGCCTCACCTGCCTTTTTCACTCCTTCCCAATCGTCCTTCCTCCTTTCCATTCCTGGTCTTCGGGACTTTCGCGAAAACGTCTGGCCTCCGAAATTGCGAGGACCATAAAATGGCAGGAGCTCTCAGGAGGAGGGTCTTTGGGGACTTCTGGAATGATTGCATAGGGCGTTATTTTTAGAATGAAGTGAAGGATGTATTTTTTCTATGTTATTTTGTAGAGAATTGGATAAACACACAAAGAGGTCTGTTCTTTCTCATTTCTTTTCTCTTTTACATTCTCTTTCTATTTTTATCTTAACAATTTCAGTCATTTTTCAGTTTTTTTTGTATTATTTAATCCCATATTTAAAATTGTCATTATTCTTTCCTTCTTGTCTGGGCCTAGCACAGCTGATGACGTCAGCTGCCTTAAGCCAGTATAGGCCTTTTATAGTTATCATCGAAGTCCTCGCTGCTGGGAGAACGGGCGCTGGTGACTGGTATAATACATGTACTGCACATACGTTACCGGGGTCTAAGCGATGACAGGCAGGGCAGCCGATCGAGACTGCAAAGTCTACCCCAAAGCCAAATCAAAGTCCTTCAAAAAAAAAAAGAAAAAAAAGAAGGCATCGTGCTTACCCCATACAAATGGGAAAAAAGCACGTTAAAAGAAGAGGAAGAAGAAGAAGAATGTTATTTCTGACTATTAATTAATTTTTCATCACAATTCGTATAATCAGGACTTTACTCTCGCAGTTGCATCTACTCACCTTTATTTGTTAGAGTACGCCTCATGAACGAACTTGACTGAAGTTGCTATATATATATATATATATATATATACATACTATCGATAAATATTAACCCTCTGAGATCTTTCTCTCAAGGTTTGCTTTCCTTTGCTCGAGCAAAGTAAAAGTCCCGTCAGCTCTTCCAAGCTGCTTCTCCCAACTTCCCGCCACGCCCTCATTCACAAAAAATGCTGCCCTCATTCACAAAAAATGCTGCCCTCGTTCACAAAAATTGCTTGCCTTCGTTCACAAAAATTCTTGCCCTCATTCACAAAAATTCTTGCCCTCATTCACAAAAAATTCTTGCCCTCATTCACAAAAAATGCTTGCCCTCATTCACAAAAATGCTTGCCCTCATTCACAAAAAATGCTTGCCTTCGTTCACAAAAAATGCTTGCCCTCATTCACAAAAATTCTTGCCCTCATTCATAAAAAAATGCTTGCCCAAATTCACGAAAAATGCTTGCCCTTATTCAAAAAAATGCTTGCCCCATTCACAAAAATACTTGCCCTCATTCACAAACAATTCTTGCCCTCATTCATAAAAAAATGCTTGTCCTCATCCACAAAAATGCTTGCCCTCAATCACAAAAAATGCTTGCCCTCATTCACAAAAAATGCTTGCCGTCATTCACAAAAATGCTTGCCCTCATTCACAAAAATACTTGCCCTCATCCACAAAAATGCTTGCCCTCATTCACAAAAAAATGCTTGCCCTCATCCACTTTTTAAAAATGCTTGTCCTCATTCACAAAAAATGCTTGCCCTCATCCACAAAAATGCTTGCCCTCATTCACAAAAAAGGCTTGCCCTCATTCACAAAAATGCTCGCCCTCATCCACAAAAATGCTTGCCCTCATTCACAAAAAATGCTTGCCCTCATCCACAAAAATGCTTGCCCTCATTCACAAAAAATACTTGCCCTCATTCACAAAAAATACTTGCCCTCATTCACAAAAATGCTTGCCCTCATTCACAAAAATGCTTGTCCTCATTCACATAAAATGCTTGCCCTCATTCACAAAAATGCTTGCCCTCATCCACAAAAATGCTTGCCCTCATTCACAAAAAATGCTTGCCCTCATTCACAAAAATTCTTGCCCTCATCCACAAAAATGCTTGCCCTCATTCACAAAAAATGCTTGCCCTCATCCACAAAAATGCTTGCCCTCATTCACAAAAAATACTTGCCCTCATTCACAAAAAATACTTGCCCTCATTCACAAAAATGCTTGTCCTCATTCACATAAAATGCTTGCCCTCATTCACAAAAATACTTGCCCTCATTCACAAAAAATGCTTGCCCCATTCACAAAAATGCTTGCCGTCATTCACAAAAATGCTTGCCCTCATTTACAAAAATGCTTGCCCTCATTCACAAAAAAGCTTGCCCTCATTCACAAAAAAATGCTTGCCTCATTCACAAAAATGCTTTCCGTCATTCACAAAAAAATTATTGCCCTCATTCACAAAAATTCTTGCCCTCATTCACAAAAAATGCTTGCACTCATTCACAAAAATGCTTGCCCTCATTCACAAAAATGCTTGCCCTCGTTCACAAAATGCTTGCCCTCATTCACAAAAAAGGCTTGCCCTCATTCACAAAAATGCTTGCTCTCGTTCACAAAAATGCTTGCCCTCATTCACAAAAAAGGCTTGCCCTCATTAACAAAACTGCTTGCCATCATTTACAAAAAAGCTTGCCCTCATTCACAGAAAATGCTTGCCGTCATTCACAAAAATGCTTGCCCTCATTCACAAAAAGTGCTTGCCCTCATTCACTAAAAATGCTTGCTGAAACAACCGTACGCGGAATAAGCAAGGCCACGTATACAAATGTGAAAGATTAAAAAGTTGACACTGGTTTTGTTATGTGTCCATTACTGTTACAGTATGAGTTTAGTATTGTTAGTATGAGTATCATTGCATCTTCGTGCATGAATAGTTGTAATACCGAGAACCGGTAAAATGAATAGCCACACTTTGGAACCTTCCATTTGCAACGTCCAAATCTCCACGAGACAACGCCCACATAAGTGCTGCTGCTGTTAAACAGCAACTCTCTGAAGCCCGCGAACGACCTTCACAGCAGTGCCACGCACTTTACAGCGACCCCTCATTCCAGATGAAGAACGCCTTAAAGGGCCTTCATGAAAGCGAAATAGGCTTAATGGCCGAGTGGCTTCAAGCCTAGTAATGGTTCCCGTTAATCTCTCGGGATTCTTGGGACGTTTTGGTACATGACGGAGCGAAATGGAATCATTCGGAGGTTTCTTGGGCGCGGTGGGTATAGGAGCCCTGGGTTAAAAGGCATTTGTTTGCAATTGAGGGCTTTCCGTTGGTTGCTACCGCTTGGGTGAAGGATCAGAGGAGCTCAGGAAGTTGGAATATTGTTCTTTCTTAGAGACGAAATTTGTAATGGAGATATTAAATACACGAACTTTAATTTATTGAAACTTGTGAATATTTTCTTACTTCTAGCTTTAAAATAATATATTTAAACTAATATACAGAATCTTACTTCTGGCTTTTAAATATTGAGCTACTTCCCAAAATATGAGTAATATACTGTATATCATATTTCAAAAAGTATTGTTATTCAGTTTTGGCTGATTAACCTACTCTTCATCTCCATTACACTTGTTTATTATAATATGTGATATTTCGTTCTGAGTATTTCTTACTATTACATGTCTATTACATACGTTGTACGGGACATGTAAGCATGGTGTCTCTTTACCTACCACGTAATTTAATAGTAAGATTGATATAAGTGGATGATATATATAAAAATGATATGTTATCTTGTATTGTAAATGCTGATAGTTATTTTTAATTGTATTAGGGGAAAATTGATTTTTGTCCTGGAATATATAGGTTACTCATTTTTGCAAGATGAAAAGTAAATCCGCCATTTCTTTGTTGTTCGAAAGGTTTAAGAAAATGAGTTTGTTTTCTCGAATACATTAAAGGCCTTTTTATTTATGACAGTAGTAAGAACACGGGAAAAATTATGATATTTCATTTTGCCGGTGAAATGAACAAGGACGAAATGAATTCGAAAGCCGTCGCACACAGGAGTTTATATAAGGAAGTCAAGAAAAAGTGTACATTCCATCTTTTGTTCACATGCGACGTTTTATCTCATGCTTAAACATCTCAGCCAGTCGTCGAGTCTGTTTAACTTCACGAGAAATCTTAAGGTGAAGAGGCGACAAAAAACTGACAAAATGAGAAAAGTCCCCAAACGCCTTTTTAACTCGATAAGGTGAAACAAGTTAAAGTTTTTAATTAATGTACTTGCACGGTCTTATCTGAGCCTTTCCACCTCGTTTACTCTCTCTCTCTCTCTCTCTCTCTCTTCCCTCTCTCTCTCTCTCTCTCTCTCTCTCTCAATGTGTGTGTGGGTGTGCGTGTATTTTGACCTGTTTTCTTCAAGAGTATTCATGTCTTTTGATGAATATATCCTTAAATAAAATCGAAAAACATCGCTGGAAGTGTTCGCCGAGAAATATTTTTCGCGTTTGTGTGTGTGTGTGTGTGTGTGTGTGCGCGTGTTGTTACCTGTGTATGATTGTACGGATAGCTACCTTAATTTTGTCTAAACATCAATGACTAAATATGACAAGGTCTTTTCTTATGTAACAGTAAATGCGAGAAACGGATCCGCAATATCCATCCATTTGTTGTCGTAGATCTACAGCGCTGTTATGGAACCCTTAATATTTCTGCCACATTGCGTTATCTACAAATTAAGAAATTTATGTCAATTGCATACGCATATGACGCGTAACTTTATGTATATATTTGTTATGGATTTTTATTTATTATTTTTTTTTTCTTCGCCATTAATTTTATCTTATTCGGTGATGGATGGGGTTTCTTTTGTGCCGTCGAAGAGTAATCAAATACTTTTCTGTACATAATGCAAGAGTTTTTAACATATTTATCAAATAATTTGAGCTTCATAATTTATGTTTATTATTATTATTAGTAGGGGCAACATTAGTTGACGTATGTGGAGAGTCAGGAGTGAGATTAGATAATAGGTTGTTTATTGTTGATTTTTTTCGTTTTATATTTTTAAAAGGATATGTGTCACTTATATGAAAAAATTTCAGAATTGGAAACTTTAGAATTGTCGAAAACTCATTTTATTCAGTTTATTTGATAGTTTATTTGGGGTTACATTCAAACTCGATATGTTAAGATGCCATATTCTGATTGTTTGTTTATTAAACAAATTGACAATGATTTAGTTCTTTGAAGAAGGAAGACAGTGTAAATATGAACTTGAACGAACGGAACCTATCAAGTTGCAATCAGATTTTCCTTCGGCGGTCATTCATTATGCCTTATAAAGTATTGCAAGTCTCCCTAATATATTCCACCTGCTATTAGGCTAATGACCGTTTGCATTGCGAATGTCAGGAATGTCACATTGAGCCTTAATCACTGAACTTGCATCTGCTTCATCGTTGCCTGAGTCTGTCCTTTCGCTTCAACGGCAGGACCTCTACTGACCTTCTGATATCAGTGACTACTGACTAATTGCTTTATATTATAGAGGCATTTACGAAGCAGACTAATTTAGTTTTATTAAGGAGATGTGTATGAAGCAGACTAATTGCGTTTTATTAAGGAGATGTGTACGAAGCAGACTAATTGAATTTATTAAGGAGATGTGTACGAAGCAGACTAATTGAATTTATTAAGGAGATGTGTACGAAGCAGACTAATTGAATTTATTAAGGAGATGTGTACGAAGCAGACTAATTGAATTTATTAAGGAGATGTGTACGAAGCAGACTAATTGAATTTATTAAGGAGATGTGTACGAAGCAGACTAATTGAATTTATTAAGGAGATGTGTACGAAGCAGACTAATTGAATTTATTAAGGAGATGTGGACGAAGCAGACTAATTGAATTTATTAAGGAGATGTGTACGAAGCAGACTAATTGAATTTATTAAGGAGATGTGTACGAAGCAGACTAATTGAATTTATTAAGGAGATGTGGACGAAGCAGACTAAATTGACTTTTATTAAGGAGATGTGGACGAAGCAGACTAATTGACTTTTATTAAGGAGATGTGTACGAAGCAGACTAATTGAATTTATTAAGGAGATGTGTACGAAGCAGACTAATTGAATTTATTAAGGAGATGTGGACGAAGCAGACTAATTGAATTTATTAAGGAGATGTGTACGAAGCAGACTAATTGAATTTATTAAGGAGATGTGTACGAAGCAGACTAATTGAATTTATTAAGGAGATGTGTACGAAGCAGACTAATTGAATTTATTAAGGAGATGTGTACGAAGCAGACTAATTGAATTTATTAAGGAGATGTGGACGAAGCAGACTAAATTGACTTTTATTAAGGAGATGTGGACGAAGCAGACTAATTGACTTTTATTAAGGAGATGTGTACGAAGCAGACTAATTGAATTTATTAAGGAGATGTGTACGAAGCAGACTAATTGAATTTATTAAGGAGATGTGTACGAAGCAGACTAATTGAATTTATTAAGGAGATGTGGACGAAGCAGACTAATTGAATTTATTAAGGAGATGTGGACGAAGCAGACTAATTGAATTTATTAAGGAGATGTGGACGAAGCAGACTAAATTGACTGTTATTAAGGAGATGTGTACGAAGCAGACTAATTGCTTTTTATTAAGGAGATGTGTACGAAGCAGACTAATTGACTTTTATTAAGGAGATGTGTACAAAGCAGACGAATTGAGTTTTATTAAGGAGATGTGTACGAAGCAGACTAAATTGATTGTTATTAATATATGTACGAAGCAGACTAAATTGACTGTTATTAAAGAGATGTGTACGAAGCAGAATAATTGCTTTTTATTAAGGAGATGTGTACGAAGCAGACTGAATTGACTTTTATTAATATGTGTACGAAGCAGACTAAATTGACTGTTATTAAAGAGATGTGTACAAAGCAGACTAATTGGCTTTTATTAAGGAGATGTGTACGAAGCAGACTAATTGGCTGTTATTAAGGAGATGTGTACGAAGCAGACTAATTGGCTGTTATTAAGGAGATGTGTACGAAGCAGACTAATTGGCTTTTATTAAGGAGATGTGTACGAAGCAGACTAATTGGCTGTTATTAAGGAGATGTGTACGAAGCAGACTAATTGGCTTTTATTAAGGAGATGTGTACGAAGCAGACTAATTGGCTTTTATTAAGGAGATGTGTACGAAGAAGACTAATTGGCTTTTATTAAGGAGATGTGTACGAAGCAGACTAATTGGCTTTTATTAAGGAGATGTGTACGAAGCAGACTAATTGGCTTTTATTAAGGAGATGTGTACGAAGCAGACTAATTGGCTTTTATTAAGGAGATGTGTACGAAGCAGACTAATTGGCTGTTATTAAGGAGATGTGTACGAAGCAGACTAATTGGCAGTTATTAAGGAGATGTGTACGAAGCAGACTAATTGGCTGTTATTAAGGAGATGTGGACGAAGCAGACTAATTGGCTGTTATTAAGGAGATGTGGACGAAGCAGACTAATTGGCTGTTATTAAGGAGATGTGGACGAAGCAGACTAATTGGCTGTTATTAAGGAGATGTGGACGAAGCAGACTAATTGGCTGTTATTAAGGAGATGTGGACGAAGCAGACTAATTGGCTGTTATTAAGGAGATGTGGACGAAGCAGACTAATTGGCTGTTATTAAGGAGATGTGGACGAAGCAGACTAATTGGCTGTTATTAAGGAGATGTGGACGAAGCAGACTAAATTGACTTTTATCAATATGTGTACGAAGCAGACTAAATTGACTGTTATTGAAGAGATGTGTACGAAGCAGACTAAATTGACTTTTATTAAGGTGATGTGTACGAAGCAGACGAATTGAGTTTTATTAACGAGATGTGTACGAAGCAGACGAATTTGACTGTTATTAATATGTGTACGAAGCAGACTAAATTGACTGTTATTAAAGAGATGTGTACGAAGCAGACTAATTGACTTTTATTAATATGTGTACGAAGCAGACGAATTGAGTTTTATTAAGGAGATGTGTATGAAGCAGACTAAATTGACTTTTATTAAGATGTGTACGAAGCAGACTAAATTGACTGTTTTTAAGTTGTGTACGAAGCAGACTAATTGAGTTTTATTAAGAATGGAGCGCTTTGAGGGGAGAAACAAGGCAGTAAAGTCAAAGGAATGCTATTTAAAATTTATTATGGAGTTATTTTAAGCAACATTCTGCAGACTTGATTCGCGTTTTGCAAAATATATTCCGAGAAAAGAATATATTTAAACAGCATCATCATCATCATCATCATCATCATCATCATCATCATCATCGCCTAATCGCTACTAGAAAATAGTAATTTTATGCGTTTAATGTAAAAAAAAAGGGATGAATTGCAAAATTAGGAAGTAGCAGCATTGCGCTTGAAAGTGGCACTAAAATCTCTTTCAAACTTGGAAGTGAAGAATGTAATGTTATTTTCTTCACTGAAGAGTGGAAAGCTTGGTAATTTCTCCTTGCCTCTCTTCTAAAGAAATTGGGGGTTTTAGGTTTTTCCTTTTTACTAAGGCAGGGACATTTTCGAATGATCCACCGTTTACTTATATATATATATATATATATATATATATATATAAATTTCTGACTCACGTCGGGATCGAACCCAGGTCTCTCAGGTGGAAAGCAAGGGCGTTATCCACTGGGCCATACAAGTCTTGTATGGCCCAGTGGATAACGCCCTTGCTTTCCACCTGAGAGACCTGGGTTCGATCCCGACGTGAGTCAGAAATTTATTTCTGTTCCACACGTGATTGTGTGTTGATGATTTCTATCTTATTCACTCAGAAGGGATAATTCGAATGAAATGTTGTCTATTGGGTCATTGCTGAGTCGGGAAGTTGGGGAAAACTCGCTGGTATGCAAGCAGTTAGCTTGCCCAGGTAATTCCTTGGGTGCAGTTGCTCTCAGGTTCCAACTTCTTTTAGACTTGTATGGCCCAGTGGATAACGCCCTTGCTTTCCACCTGAGAGACCTGGGTTCGATCCCGACGTGAGTCAGAAATTTATTTCTGTTCCACACGTGATTGTGTGTTGATGATTTCTATCTTATTCACTCAGAAGGGATAATTCGAATGAAATGTTGTCTATTGGGTCATTGCTGAGTCGGGAAGTTGGGGAAAACTCACTGGTATGCAAGCAGTTAGCTTGCCCAGGTAATTCCTTGGGTGCAGTTGCTCTCAGGTTCCAACTTCTTTTAGACTTGTATGGCCCAGTGGATAACGCCCTAGCTTTCCACCTGAGAGACCTGGGTTCGATCCCGACGTGAGTCAGAAATTTATTTCTGTTCCACACGTGATTGTGTGTTGATGATTTCTATCTTATTCACTCAGAAGGGATAATTCGAATGAAATGTTGTCTATTGGGTCATTGCTGAGTCGGGAAGTTGGGGAAAACTCGTTGGTATGCAAGCAGTTAGCTTGCCCAGGTAATTCCTTGGGTGCAGTTGCTCTCAGGTTCCAACTTCTTTTAGACTTGTATGGCCCAGTGGATAACGCCCTTGCTTTCCACCTGAGAGACCTGGGTTCGATCCCGACGTGAGTCAGAAATTTATTTCTGTTCCACACGTGATTGTGTGTTGATGATTTCTATCTTATTCACTCAGAAGGGATAATTCGAATGAAATGTTGTCTATTGGGTCATTGCTGAGTCGGGAAGTTGGGGAAAACTCGCTGGTATGCAAGCAGTTAGCTTGCCCAGGTAATTCCTTGGGTGCAGTTGCTCTCAGGTTCCAACTTCTTTTAGACTTGTATGGCCCAGTGGATAACGCCCTTGCTTTCCACCTGAGAGACCTGGGTTCGATCCCGACGTGAGTCAGAAATTTATTTCTGTTCCACACGTGATTGTGTGTTGATGATTTCTATATATATATATATATATATATATATATATATATATATATATATATATATATATATAGGTTTTAAAATGCATAAGTTATTTTGAAGCTTGGCATTGAGGAATAGCCATGGCGTGGTTTTCGTCATTAAGGAGTGATAGCATGGGGATTTTTCCCTACTTTTACTCATGAGAAAGTGAATATTTATAGGGGGTTTCTCGTATTATAAGTGCAATAACGAAGGAAGAGTCTCGGATGACCATCCGTCGTGTGCTTTTAGTTTTTTCTTTTGTAAAAGAAAACTATTGGGATGGCTATTTGTCTGTCCGCCCTCAGATCTTAAAAACTACTAAGGCTAGAGTGCTGCAAATTGGTATGTTGATCATCCACCCTCCAATCATCAAACATACCAAATTGCAGCCCTCTAGCCTCAGTAATTTCGATTTTATTCAAAGTTTAAGTTAGGTGCCAACAAGACAGGTCACCACCGCGCCGAGGCTGAAAGTTTCATGTGCCGCGGCTCATACAGCATTATACGCTATACAGAAAACTCGACTGCGGCGAAGAAACTTCGGCGCTTTTTTTTTTTTTTTTTTTTTTTTTTTTAGAATTTCAAAGGCTGCCTTTTCCTATCTTCTTCGCTGGTTGGGGCAGAACCCACAGGTCCTTGTCAGGCCTCTTCCGTTCAACATCTTATCAAGCAGCCTACCACCACCCCCTTCACTAGCCATTATTAAAAACTATGTAAAGGAGCCAAAGTCTTCACATTTATTTCTCATAATGGAAGTTGAGGAGCTCAGAAATCTTTGGCTATTGATATTCCTGGAGGCTTCCGAAAGACCCGTGACTCAGTTTTTTCGCGGTGTGCCTCTGGAAGAATAATTAGATCTTTTGATCGTTCATTTTAAACGCCATCAAATAATTTGGATGGAATAATGCGCAGGTTTTCTGGTGGTCTTTGATCCGGTCGTTGGCTAAAATTGAATATGCTCTGGTCAGGAAATGACGAGCGCGATTCTTCGTCTTTTATTCTCGTAATTATGAATGAAATGACTCTCTCGTTTCGGTAGCGTGGCTTTAGTTCTCTGTCAGAGGAAACTGTTGAGATGGCTGTTGTTTGTCTGTCCGTCCGTCCGCACTTTTTCTGTCCGCACTTTTTTCTGTCTGCCCTCATATCTTCAAAACTACTGGGGCTAGAGGGCTGCAAATTGCTATGTTGATCATCCACCCTCCAATCATCAAACATACCAAATTGCAGCCCTCTAACCTCAGTAGTTAATATTTTATTTAAGGTTAAGGTTAGCCGGGACCGTGCGTCTGGCAACGCTATAGGACAGGCCACCGCCGATCCGTGGCTGAAAGCTTCATGGGCCGCGGCTCATACAGCATTGTACCGAGACCACCGAAAGATAGATCTATTTTGGGTGGCCTTGATTATACGCTGTAGCATCTGTACAGAAAACTCGATTGCGCCGAAGAAACTTCAGCGCAATAGTTACTTGTTTCATTTGCCTGTACTAGTTGACTTCATAGATACGTCAAGAGGGAAGAAGCTGTTTGAAATTGCCGTTTCATGTTTACCCATAGCCATCTTCTGATCGAGCGAAAATATGAATTTTCTAAATTGTTATGAACTGGTAATTTCTAAACGTAGCGACTTAAATTTTTTTTTATTTCGTTTGGTCAAGCAGATATAGAGCAATTTGATTTCCACGTCAGATAACAGTAATTTCATAATTTGGATTGCTCATAATGTGCATTGATTTTTAAGGACCTGCCTTGAAATTGCCTGTCAGGTTTCCACAGAATAGAATGCTTTTGTGGGAAGACGGGGAAAGAACAAGAAAGAAAAAAAAATATCTGAAATTGATAACAATTACCAATAAATCAATAGCCTTTGGGACGACGTATAGGGTCTTCGTGACAACATTGGTTATAACATCTTGTGCCAGAATCAGAATGTGATGTAGCAATTATTATGAATACTATCTTTTTTCTACTTCTTCAGGAACTGTGTGGATTGTCTGTCATTATTTTTATCACATGTTATCTCATGTATCTAGAATCTAGATTGTGTGTGTTGTATTTGTATACTCTATGTATATGGCCCTGAGCTGAAATAAAGGATATTATTATTATTATTATTATTATTATTATTATTATTATTATTATTATTATTATTATTATAAAACAAATATTGGTACAAACACTCCACTCGCCAAATTGGAAATGTTAAGCAATGGATGTGATACTGACCTTTGAAGAATTTTGATAAAGGATTTTGTTTTTCATTATCAGCAACAGTCTTTGTAAAGTGGATATTAATTGGTATTTTCTTAGGAGTCAGAGCAGGGAAATGAAGCTTAATGTGCATTGCCTTTTCTGCCGCTGACCGCTGGTGACCTAAGACGAGATTATATTGGACCCCGATACTACAACTCCTTCAAGTTATTTCTTAAGTTGGTACGAATTCTGGAGAACGTTTATTCCCGGGTAAATAATTTGTGTTGGTGTTGTTGTCTGGTGGAACAGAATAACAAAGCATGGAATTTCCACGAAGCTACCATAGACCAGGATGTCCATTATAAGAGCAAACGGTATTAGAATTATAACAAAATACTTCAAAAGGCATGGAAGTATCAGGAGATTAAATGTATGTGTGTACACACATTATAGTTACACACACACACACACACACACACACATATATATATATATATATATATACATATACATACATATATATTATATATTAAACCAGTGTAACATGACGGAATTAATATATATATATATATATATATATATATACATATACATACATATATATTATATATTAAACCAGTGTAACATGACGGAATTAATCTCGTCAGTGTTAAATTTATGTCTTGAAACCTTCATCTTTACTGAACACAGGAAAAGGGGGAAGGGGGGCCTGTTATTAAAAGTAAAAAATCGAAACATGTTTCGTGAATGTTTTAAGGAAACTCGCTTTGTAATAAGTTTTGGCAATGAAAAGTTGATGTGCGTTCCCTTCGCATGGTTTTATTTAACCATGAAGTTAACCATTACAGTAGAAGGTGTTAAAGGACTGTCGAAACACTGCTTTGACATTGAAATTTATAAAGTGTCTGAGATAACTTGTCAGCCATTCACGGTTGGAAGCAGTAATTCATTAACTAATGTGATTTGCCAACGAATATCATTGGAATGTGATTTGTTCTTTTATATTCTGATACTCGTGTAGACTTCGTTTAACCATAAAGTATCGTTGTACAGGCAAAACAAGCAGTTGATGACTGCAGTAGATTCTGAACAGAGACGTAAAAGGGAAAACTTACTTTTTCCCCTTCGTAGTCCTTCTTCGCGTTATAATTGCAACAGGCTGCTGCAACTACAGGTGCACCGAACCATGCACAGCGGATCGTTGCAAACAAGTTTCGACTGACTCCCCCGCTCGCTCTTCTATAATATAATATTTTCGCGTGGGTGGATGTAACTTCGTTTAGCCGTCCTTCATCAGGCGAGAGCTGTTAGCTCAGGGCCTGAGGGTTCTCGTTGAACTCCCGTGTAGCCCGATTAGCTCTTGCCAAAACAAGAGCTGCAGACGAGGCTTTATGGCAAAAGGCATTCGTCCTAGTGCATGGGATGGGTAGACAGACAGACAGACGGTGCTCGTTGCAGCAGCAGCAGCAGCAGCAGCAGCAGCTGATGGGGCCACACCTCTTCATTCATAGGGACCGGCTCCGCTGTTGCCTACTTGGTGGTTATTGTTTTTGTTTGTTGTTCGGGTCTGTAAGCTGCATTCGATACGGCGCATGACTTTTCATCATGCGCGCTATGTTAATGATGAACTTTCTTCTTCCGGCCGCTTGTAGTTTGTTGTATAAAGAGGTGGATAATGAGGATGGTCATAAAAGAGCGAGGTGTAAGAGATTCGTCGAGATTCTCCGCATTTCGTGAGGTCATGCACCTGGCGGTCTTCATCACCTCTCCAGGTACGACGGCGGCAGGTTTTCTAGAATGGACGCGTCTCGCCCTGCCGATCCTCGATGCACCCATGCGCCCAGTCGACCACTGAAACCTCACTGACTCCCATCTCCCGGTCACAAGGGACTCTCTCGGCGGGCGGAAGGGTCATCGTCGTCTATCTCTCGAGTCGTAAAATGCATAGGAGGTCTGGCAACGGCGTCATTCATCCTTTTGAACATCGAGAATCCGGTCATTACGTCATTGATGCTTCTCTGCCCATCCCAGTTTTAGGGACAATAGCCTCGACTTCGTTATGTGGGTGGGTGTGGAATGGGTGTAGGGGGAGAGCAGTATAGTCTGGGCTGGGGATGGTGGGATGGCTGCAGACTTGTTTTGCGGGATTGGGGTGAGGGTGGGCAGGAAGTCAGAGCACCCGGTGGAAGGACCTCTTGTTATTCCTCCTCCCCCCACTCCCCCTCCTCCTCCTCCTCCTCCTCCTCTTCTTCCTCCACGGCCACCCCCTCCCCCCCTTCCCCACCCCCCAGCCACAAATCGTCCTCAACCGCCCATCTATCCCGCCGCGAGTGAAGAGATTTAAAGCAAGGTCTAGACCTTGATTTAAAACTTTACTTCTTTGCCCTGCGTTCCTGGTACGAATGGCTCTTGGCCGGGAGTCCGGATTTTTCTCCCTTTTTCGTGTTTTTTTTTTCCCCTTAAAATTGCGAATGGCGCGAGGTTGGCTGGATTATCATCAGTATTGTTGTCTTGTGTTTTCGTTTTTGTTTCTCTAAAGGAGACTTTATATAGCATCGTTTTACTCAGTTGAGGTCTCCTTATTATCTACTGTACGTTTGTTTCGCTTTGCACCGTTGGTGGGTTTTAATACATTATTATTTTATTTCTGAAAGTGTTGAAAAATAATAATAATAATAATATATATTATTATTATTATTATTATTATTATTATTATTATTATTATTATTATTATTATTATTATTATTATTCAGAAGATGAACCCTATTAAATGCATGGCAAATCATGATAGAGGGAGTATTAAAAAATACTCGTCGTAGCACTAGTCTTCAAATGGAGAAACAAATCTCCACAGCTAAGTTAAATATTTAAAGATAAATCTGTACAGAAAGATTTCAGGTAACTGTTCGATTCTTCTTTTCAATCAAAGGGGAATCGAGCAGTTTCCCGAAAGCTTTCTGCACAGATTTATCTTAAAAAAAAAAAAAAAAAAAAAAAAAATATATATATATATATATATATATATATATATATATATATATATATACACACATATACATATACGTAGACATATATATACATATACTGTATATACACACATAACTGCGGATTTGTTTCTCCATGGGGAACATTGTCAAGATTTTTTCCAGGCGAAATGTTTTAGAATTTACGAGACACCGGTTTGAGCACGGCTGTCCAAGGCAAGCCCAGTAACTGCAAGAAAAGCGAATTGTTTATTGAACTCTCTCTCTCTCTCTCTCTCTCTCTCTCTCTCTCTTTAAGAAATGACAACCCCCGCATTTCGAAAAGAGACAGGTTGTGCGAATCGGGAAATAGATGTAGTTACGATTCGGGAAACTTTTATGTTTCTGGTGTTTTTAGGAGATTTGTCTCTACTGAATCTTATAATTTTGGTGTTTGCAATGATTCAGGAAACCTTTGTTTTAACTGATCGTTGGTAGATGCAGTTGATTTTTTGCTCTTGTTTGGCACCCTCAGCCGGGTGAGATTAAGTTTTGTGTGATCAACAAAGATTTCAGGGGAAGAACTGCATCTACATTATGCAGTGAATGTGCCTCGCTGTCGAACTTCTCCAGAGTTCCAGAGGTCCTTTATCCCTCACGCCGTTGGACCGTGGAACCGTCTCCCTACTGAGGATGTCGTGTAGGTGGAACGTCAAAAGTTCAAGCGAAGATGCAATGCATTATTACCCTAATGCTACTCTCCTCGCATTTTAATACATTTTTATCTATTTATTAATTTATTAATTTATTTTTTTCTTTTTAATAAGTGAGATATCCTCACTGTATTTCCCTTTACCTTGTTACTTTCTAATGAGCACCAAGTTCTTTGGAAGCTTGAAATTCAAGTCAGTGGACCCTGTGGGCTAGTTCCAAATGAATAGTGTTCATCTTCTGAATAATAATAATAATAATAATAATAATAATAATAATAATAATAATAATAATAATAATAATAATGCATCACGAATAATGTGTTTAAAAGGCCCCACTATTTGCTTCAAAGAGTACCTCTACATGACTAGTGTTAAGGAGCTAAATTCTATTGAGGAATGAAGATATAACATAGGTGATGTTTTATGCCTGAGGTAGGCATGACAACTTTTCTTGATTTTTTCTAATAAAAGTTTTTTTAGGGCTAAGAAATTGATTGTTAAAGACTGTTTGTGATGCGATAAAAATAATTGATTTAATTTTGATATTTAACCGTTAAATTGATTAATGAGAATTGCTTAAAATTCTTGCTTTAGAAATTAAGTTTCCAAATATGTATATATATATATATATATATATATATATATACTAGAAGGACCCCAGTCAAACTGGATGGTATCTAATGAAGTTTTTATTCAAAAAGTTACAAGCTTTCTTGGACAAACAGTCCACATTATCAAGTATCCGTACAATGAGCAGACGCGTAGTCCGGCTGTATTTATATCTGTGTGCTGGGTACTTTTAATCCTATAATCGCCTAGCTCTTCCTGTGTGACCTCCACCCCCTCTTGACCTTGGTCTTTCTCTGATCCCTCCTCACAGGTGACCGTTTTCCCGTGCGTTCTCTTACGTTTTTTCTCCGTTTCCTTGCTACTCCACCCCTCTTGACCTTGGTATCAGAGAAAGACCAAGGTCAAGAGGGGGTGGAGGTCACACAAGAATAGCTAGGCGATTATAGGATTAAAAGTACCCAGCACACAGATATAAATACAGCCGGACTACGCGTCCGCTCATTGTACGGATACTTGATATGTGGACTGTTTGTCCAAGAATATATATATATATATATATATATATATATGTATATATATATGACTAAATACATATCTAATTATGTAGTAAAAATATAATTGTATATATAATATATAATTATATATTTAATTTTATATATACTGTTTATGTATATATGATTATATATCTAATTATACATTAAATATATAATTGTATATTTAATAAATGCATTATCTATATAATATATAATTGTATATATAATTTATATAATCATATACATAATATATAATTTTATCGGAGATATGTTTCGTTTCTGTTCCGGGGAGAGAGAGGTCTAATTAATGTTTTGTCAAAAAGTTTGAGAGTGGCTGAGCGCTTAATCGCTGGTCTGCAAACAAGAGACTATGCTAATAACAGCGAGGTTTGTTTGCAGTAGCTGTGATATAACACAACTATTCCTTCATCCTTTTTTGGGGGTGCTGTGTCCCTTGCAAAACCAAAGGACACCGTATTTATTATACCTCTGAGGCTTCCGCCCGGCGTGCTGTGTTAACAGTTCTTAACGTGGCGTGCTGTGTTAATAGTTCTTAAAGTGGCGTCTGTGTTAACAGTTCTAATCGTGGCGTGCTGTGTTAAGAGTTCTTAACGTGGCGTGCTGTGTTAAGAGTCCTTAACATGGCGTGCTGTGTTAAAGAGTTCTTAACGTGGCGTGCTGTGTTAACAGTTCTTAACATGGGTTGCTGTGTTAAGAGTTCTTAACGTGGCATGCTGTGTCAAGAGTTCTTAACATGGCGTGCTGTGTTAAGAGTTCTTAATGTGGCGTGCTGTGTTAACATTTCTTAACGTGGCTTGCTGTGTTAAGAGTTCTTAA
>JANJGK010005075.1:0-5000 GCA_039081455.1 Macrobrachium rosenbergii
AAACTAAAACCCTTTATTGACAAAATCAACGAAAAATAACTTCTTAAAAATTACGAAGAATGAAATCCAATGTTTCACATAACTATCAGAAAATCTTCTAAGGAAATAATACTCCAAAATCATAAACCCCCAATTACAGAAAATAACTCATCTGTCAAAACATGAACACGTCAATCAATTAAAACAGGTCATCTCAAATGTCACACCACTCTCATCCTTGTAGGAGGGAGAGAGGAAAAAGGAATAGGAATGGAGTGGAACAGAAATACCTGTGAAAAAAACAAACGTCACATTAAAAATCATAAAATGTAAAAAATTGCAGAAATACATCTTCCACTGTCACAGGAGATACCGTCTGTTCACAGTTCTGAAAAACAAAGTCTGTATATGAATTCTTACTCACTCCACAAGTCCCCTAGGACAGTCTCCATGTGAAAAATCACTCACATCTTCAGACACACATGAATCGGATCTCACAAGTCCGATTCGAACAACGGTTCCTCCCATTATATTCATTATGTAACGCACGAACGAACGTACTTTTGTATGACATCATTCGAGGTCAAAGTTCGGCAAGACACGCCTCTGTACTTCGAGGCGTCACGAAGTACACGTACACACCATACATTACTAAGAAGCATCCTTCAAAAACCGGATTTTGTAACTGGTTCAGCTTCTAGAACGTTCTTTGCTGAAAACGCATTTGCCAGCCCGTGTCTTGTCACCAAGGAGCCTTTTGCGACTTCCTGAGGTATGCGAATTGCTTCAGCAGTTTCCTATCTGCTGCGTACAGTGAAAATGGACCCTGCGAATAGCTGACCCAACTTTTCAAAGGTCACCTTCGCGAGCCTTTACATATATATATATATATATATATATATATATATATATATATATATATATATATATATATATATATATATATATATATATATATATATATATATATATAATCAGCAGGCTACAAACGTCCTTTAATATCTAATTCGCTCTACCTCGGAAATAATATATTTTCATATATGTTACCGAAGGGGAATTTTTAGTCGATAATAAGTTCGTCGTCTTGTGGGCTCGAACCACCGAAGACAAGAACTCAGGACTACAGTGGACGCATTTTAACTCACGCGGCCAGCAAGAGAGGTATAAGTGGATATCGTCTTCCCCTATACAAATCGCCCGTCGAACTCAGGTGTTTGTATTTGGAGACGATATCCACCCACCTCTGCCATGCTAACCCCGTAGTGCGTCGCACGCAGCCATATTATGACTTTTTTTTATCACATCACCGTGATTCATATTCAGTCAGTAAGCTACAAACGTCCTTTAATATCTAATTCGCTCTACCTCGGAAATAATATACTTTCACTGTAGTCCTGAGTTCTTGTTTTCGGTGGTTCGAGCCCACGAGACGACGAACTTATTATCGACTAAAAGAATTCCCCTTCGGTAACATATATGAAAATATATTATTTCCGAGGTAGAGCGAATTAGATATTAAAGGACGTTTGTAGCTTACTGATTGAATATGAATCACGGTGATGTGATAAAAAAGTCATATATATATATATATATATATATATATATATATATATATATATATATATATATATATATATATATATATATATATATATATATATATATATATATATATATATACAGTATATATATATGTATATATATATATATAAATATATATATATATATATATATATATATATATATATATATATATATATATATACATATATATATATATATATATATATATATATATATATATATATATATATATATATATATATATATATATATATATATATATATATATATATATATACAGTATATATATATATGTATATGTGTATATATATATATATATATATATATATATATATATATATATATATATATATATATATATATATATATATATATATATATATATATATACAGTATATATATATGTATATGTGTATATATATATATATATATATATATATATATATATATATATATATATATATATACAGTATATATATATGTATATGTGTATATATATATATATATATATATATATATATATATATATATATATATATATATATATATATATAAACAACACCTGCGCTCAATTCCATTAATGGCAGGCCACCGAGAAGTAAGATTTGCATTTGATTTCTCTAAACCTTTTGACAAAGAAAAACTGGAACTAAATTCGAAGGTGGAATTCTCAAAAGCACCTTCACCAGACACTGTGAATGAAACAAAATATAAATCTATTCACGAATAAGTTCATTTACAAAGTCGTCAGGTTCACTTACTCCTATCAGTTCATGAAGTCTGATAAGACTCACTTTAAATGCCACTTATTGTTCAAATCACACCTTTTCTCTCCACTAGGATTCCACTTGAATTGCATGCTGTTTGAATAATAATAATAATAATAATAATAATAATAATAATAATAATAATAATAATAATAATAATAATACATATGGACGTTGTTATGCATGATGCGTACAATGCCTTGACTTTCCGTCCCATTGTTCCTCAGGTCCAGTAAATTGTGTCTGTCTGTTCGTCATTCTGTCCGCCCAGTCATTTTGGAGGCATAAGAACCAATCTTCACACGAATCTTATTAACGCTGAAAATCATCGCGTAATAAAACATTCATCCAAACATTTTTAATAGACTCCATTGGGATCGAATGCATTTGAAAAGAACCTTGTGATATTGGTGTCATGCACAAAAAAAAACACAAATAAAATAAAATAATAATAATAATAATAATAATAATAATAATAATAATAATAATAATAATAATAATAATAATAATAATAATAATAATAATAATAGGTAACACTACTATATTTGATAATTGATCTACCTGACTTCTCACTTTTATTATTTGCTGAACAAATAAAAAAAAAAAAAAAAAAAAAAATATATATATATATATATATATATATATATATATATATATATATATATATATATATATATATATTATTTGTTCAGCAAATAATAAAAGTTCATTTGTTAAATACAAAGATAAATAGAGTGAGAATTCAGGTTGATCAATTATCAAATATGGTAGTGTTACCTATTATTATTATTGTTATTATTATTATTATTATTTTGAGCATGATACCAAGATCAGAAAGTTCTTTTTCAAATGCATTCGATTGCAATGGAGTATATTAATCATTTTAGATTACTTTTTTTTATTAAGCGATCATTTTCAGTGTTAATAAGGTTCTTGGGAAGATTGCTTTATTATTATTATTATTATTATTATTATTATTATTATTATTATTATTATTATTATTATTATTATTAGTATTATTATTATTATTATTATTATTATTATTATTATTATTATTATTATTATTATTATTATTATTCAAATAGCATGCAATTCAAGTGGAATCCTGGTGGAGAGAAAAGGTTTGATTTGAACAAAAAATGGCATTTGAAGTCTTATTAAACTTCATGAATTGAGAAGAGTATGTTAGCTTGACGAATTTTTAAATAAACTTGTTTGTGAATAGATTTATATTTTGTCCCATTCACAGTGTCTGGTGAACACGTTTTTGAGGTCGTGTTCAATTTCAAACGTTTCAGTCGGAACACAGTTTTCCTCTCATCTTGATTAAGAGAGGAATTTCGATATTAGAATTCCATCTACGAATTTAGTTCCCATCTTTCTTGATCAAAAAGTTTAGAGAAATCAAATGCAAATCTTAGTTCTCGGTGGCCTGCCATCAACGGAATCGAGCGCAGGTGTTGTTGTCTGTGAGCAGCACATGCCATTGAGTGCCACCTGGCCAAGTCTGCGAGCACCAGTGAAAGTTGGGAACAGTTATAATCGCCACTCAGAACTCAGAGGACCACCCTAGTGTGAATTTGCCTCAGTGTCTCTCTCTCTCTCTCTCTCTTTCTCTGCCTGACGTGATCATGAAGACAACATTAGTTCTCTTCGGCTTCCTCCTCGCCTTCGTGCAATGCCACGTCTCCGCACTCGAGGTAATATTGCGATTAACTTTGTCAGGCTGAATTGAAGTTATTTCAACTAACAGGTTTTATTGTTTGAGTCTGAGGCCTTTATACAACAGTGTTTTATTATCATGAAATGTTTCACGCATCGAAAACCTTCCCCCTCTCCGGGACAAGTGTCTTCTTTGTAAATTTGAGATAGGGGTTTCCCACAAGCTGATGATTCTTCTCATGAATAAGTCAGTAAATGCTGATATAATTGACTTCAAGTTATACACATGCTGAATTTTATTCAGAACTTCGTTATCATTTCATACTTTTCTGTGTCGATTTTTCTTGTGTCGTACAGAATGCCGGACTCCACCGTTTCGAGAAACAACCTGTTCATTTTGGGGTAAAAGCTGTGAATGAAGCTGCGCCTGTGCCTGCGAACAAAAAAAGTGAGTTCCTCTCATTTCCTTGTGAGTTTGGTCAGCTGTCACATCTCTTCATCTCTGGAGAGATGAAGAGGACACGCAAGTAAAAATGAACGATGCTCAGTGGAAAGTTAGAAATGATAAGAAAGAAGTTTGTATCATCCACACTTCATAAGACTGGCGTTTGTCCTCCATGAAACGTGACAAGTCTTTAATCAGTTTTCTTTGTTTTATTTGTGGATTCTTTTGACCTATGTAATCATCTTTGTAAATTCGCATTGGCTTAATTGCACACATCAGTATTGTTCAAATTGTTACGTAGCCTATGCTGTAGTCAAAAAGTGATAAATGTTCGTAATTGAGATGAAAACAGAGAAATCTCATCACCATCATTATGAAGCTGCGAAACATGAATGCAGATGCCTTTACTCCTTTAACAGGACAAAAACTCTTTTGTGTCTGTTCCTTATTATATAATTTCATCTTTACTTTTAGCGCAGACTGGAGAGAGGGATTCAGACATTGCCCTTCTAACTTTGCAGATTGTAAACCGACTGACGCCTGCGCTGCCAACGGTGGCTACT
>JANJGK010005075.1:12500-15000 GCA_039081455.1 Macrobrachium rosenbergii
TATATATATATATATATATATATATATATATATATATATATATCAAATATAAGGGAGCCCATAGAAACGCCAGAAGTGGAAAGTAAAGGCTATATTTCAGAGACCAAACTGTCTCTCTCCTCAGGCAAATAGTGAATGAGAAAAAGTTGCAGAAAAGTGGTATTTATACCAGAAGATCCATAGGTTTGTCGTTAAGTCACTCCAGTTGACAATTTCTCTTTAATCTTCTTGATCGCTGGTTGGAGGAAGATTTTATCTACAATATCTGAATCCCAGGCGCCTCTTGAGAGATTCATTGCATTTCTTTGTTTATTCAAGGCTGATTCCACCTTCTGGCTTTTGAACCAACAATTGCTGCTGTAAGTTAAGTTAAGTATATCTTAGTTTAACAAGACCGCTGAGCTGATTAACAGCTCTCTTAGGGCTGGCCCGAAGGATTAGATTTATTTTACATGGCTAAGAATCAACTGGTTACCTAGCAACGGGACCTACAGCTTATTGTGGGATCTGGACCACATTATGACTAGAAATGAATTTCCATCACCAGAAATAAATTCCTCTAATTCTTCATTAGCCGGTAGGAGAGTCGAATGCTGGGCCAACAGCGTGCTAGGCGACAGCTTTACCCACCCCTCCAACGAAGAACTAATTGCTGCTATAAATTACACGAGACATTCCAGTTTATTTTGTGGTTATGGTTTTTTATGTGGTTAAAAACAGCTGAGGTCTGTTGTCTGTACCTGACTGAACGTTTATTCTGTATTAATCTTTGGGGGAGTGATTTGCCTGTGAAACCAATATAAGATTGGTCACAATCGAGGCAAGGGATTTCGTAAACTCCTGTGTCTTTGGGGACTGGCTTTTGTTGGACGTTAATCAGGGATTTGGCTAAGGTATTTGGGTAGGTAAAAGCAAAATGGTTAGGGTTTCCAAGTGTCTGTGTCAGCGTCTTAATCCTGTCCAGGTGTAGGATTTTTATTTTATTGCTGGGCTTCTCTCTGGTCTTGTTATTGGGGGGGGACGGTAGAAAACAGTGTTTGCTTTGTGGATCGATTTCTCAATTAAATGGTCAGGGTACTTTACAGATGAAGTTGCTTACGGATTAGTTTAATTTCCTTTTCCAGGAGATCTGGGGAGCAAATCCGTAAGGCTCTTAAGAATAACAAATTGCTGGCTACGCCAATTTTGATAGAGATGTCATGATAGCTATAAAAATGGATGTATGACAGAGAGAAAGGTGGTTTTCTGTATATGGTAAATTTGTATTCTGTCGTGTCTCTAATTATTAAAACGTCAAGAAAGGGGATTTTGTTGTCTGTTTCCCATTTAACTTTAAATTGATGCTAGGCACTAATGCATTTAATTTTGAAAGAAATTTATTATCCCAGAATGTTAAGATATCATCTACATATCTCATCCATAGCATGTCTTTAGGTTTTATTGCCTATATTATTACAGTTTCAAAATATTCCATGTATAGATTGGCTAAAATAGGACTTAAAGGGCTGCCCATGCTGCACCCGAATTTTTGTTTATGAAATGACTCCCTGTATGAAAAGATGCTATTTGATATACATAATTCAACTGACTTTATTATATTATCTAGGGCTAGTGGGAAATGATCTGAATAGGGGGCTAATTTTTCCCTCAAAAACTGTAGAACGTCCTGTACTGGTACTTTTGTGAATGACTTAAAAAAACTGAAGGAACAAAAACTATTTCTCTGGTTCATCTACAGAAATAATCAGTCCTACCACTGGTGGTCAGTAAATGAAAAATCGCTGCATAAAATTTTAAATACAAAACGTTCTTAATAAATCAAAGTTTACTTTATTCTGAAATTAAATTTCAGTGTCATTGCATTGATTCCAACTTTGTATAGCGACCCTTCTACACAAGTTCTCTCTGTTAAGGAGTGATTTGCAATTTTATATGATAACTAGACCACAACAGCGTCCTGTGCAAAACTTTACCTGCATTTGAGAATCTTGCAAAGGTGTTAAATGTCTTTATTTCTCTTTCCAAGTTTGATGAGAGTGCTACGTATTACATACGAAGACCTTCAATATCATCAGAGTAATAGTGTGACAATTTTATATGGGGATTTGGGGATGGTCTCTCTCTCTCTCTCTCTCTCTCTCTCTCTCTCTCTCTCTCTCTCTCTCTCTCTCTCTCTCTCTCTCTGTGTGTGTGTGTTTAGTATTTACATGATTTTCTTTGTTTTAACAGATATAGATGAATGTGTCAGTATTCTATGTGATTCAAACTCGCATTGCGAAAACACACCCGGAAGTTATGAATGTGTCTGCAACACTGGGTTCCAGAGAATCAGCGGGACTTGTGTTCGTAAGTTTCGTTTATATATAAACTTCTGATTGGGATCCTAACTCTTGCGCAGTCAGCCTTGAAATATAACCACTTTCCATAAGACTCTTTCAGAGTCTTGTGGAAAGATTTGATATTGAAAAGATGTTTGGTGCCAGATATTCTAGCATAAATT